>BGPR01003397.1:33675-62292 GCA_013235015.1 Araneus ventricosus | reverse complement strand
CAGACAGCAAGCAAAGCATCACAAAGCACAGGGCACTTAATTCTCGCGATAGAACATCACCCACGTTAATTCGATATACACGCCGCACAAAACGCACGCGCCTCTAAAAGAAATACGGGACAAAAGGGACAAAAATTCTATTTTCGTAACACATTACCAGTAACCACTCACGGAAATTACCAGCTCTGTAACTCGACACTGAAATAAGAAACAGATAGATTACCCCAGGGTGCAAGGAAGGCATCCCAGATACAGGCTATAAATATCTAAATGAACATGGCAAGAGCAGATTTTTGGGAGGAAAAAGCATCTGTACCATTAAAATTGCTGCCGGAATTCTTTTATGGTCGAGAAATAAAAATGCGGGGGTTCCTTAGTATGCCAAAGCGGCGCATTTTTATGCAATCAATAATAAAATCAAGTCGAATCTATGAGTTATTTGTATCCTTATGAATGCAGTAGAATTTTGGGATTGAAAGCCTTGGGGAGAAATTGCGTCTCTCCCATACAGGATAAAAGTAATCTAAAGCACATCGAATTCATAAGATTGAAAAAATTGCGTGCATTTGAATTTCAAACAAGCATCTGCAGAGGTCTGCCAAATGGACTCCCCACCCAAATTAAAACGGGCATGGGAATTCAAGATGCCCAATGCTTGAACTATAGGTAGCCAATTATACATAAAAAAGTCATCTTGTTATTGGTACGTATCTGATAGAGAAGCACGTTGCTACTTGAACATTGCAACATGGTTATCATCTTATTGGAATTCTTTTCACAGTAACGTGTTAGGTTGGATAACGCCACAATAGCTCATCCTTTAGCCTCGTAGCCATTTTCTAAATTTAGTGCATGTAAACAATCAACAAGAAAAAATATAGCATATTTAAAAAAAGTTTTTAGAAAGAAGCAAAATTTAAAAGTTGAACAAGAAAAAATCTTTAATTAGCATACAATAAAACAACAAAAGAATTTATTTGTAGAAAGAAATAAAGTTAGAAAAAATTACGACAATGTTTAAGAAGCGCGCACTTGCAGCTGCTAAACAAAAAACAGAGAACAATAGACAGATAATAATTGTACAAATATAGTCAAAAGTAAAAAATGAAGGTAATAAAAGCAATCCTAGAGTAATTCGAAGGAAACGAAAAGCAAAAAACAAGACAAGGAATCCATTCAAGTTCACTTTTTCATGGGCTAAGAACTATTCGAAATGGATTCAAAAGAATATTTGGGAAGTTGTCTGTAAGAAGCAAGCCTTAAGCTAAACAGAGCTTCTCATAGCCCGAACTTCCCCAAAACAGAAATTCCAAGGAGGCTAATCCACAAGTTCAAACATCAAACGAAAAAGGAACTTACAACACACAAACATCAAAAACGCTAAAAAGATAATCAAAATATTAGCCATCATGCTTAATTAATAATCTTTCATAAAATAAAATCAAAGAACTTACCCCATGATGAAAAATGCCAGAGAATAAAAATTACCCCACGCTATCGAGAAAAAGTTATGCGTTAAACACTACTCCCCCTGGCGCCATCTATATTCCCAGAAGGGGAAGAGAAGGGTAGAAAAAAAGAAGCTGAGACAGGAATCTCCTTTTTCTAGTAGAGGAAAGAAACCAATTCAGACATATTAAGAGAGAAAATTCTAAATTTAGTATAATTATTATTACCTGACATTGGGGTGCAGTGGAGCCGGCATGCACGCAACGCCGTTCTGACACTGCTTTTTTCCCGCGAGAAATAAATACGAAAAAATGTGTAAACGCCCTTAACTCTTACGGTACGGGAACGTCCCAAACGTCTTTACATGCAAACGACGGCGGCTGTCTGAATATCCCTGCAAAGTTTCCACCCCTTTCGTTAATTGTGATTGATTTCACACCCGCAGCGTATACTTTCTTAGCTAGAGTGGTTCGCCCAGAGGGGTTCGGGGAATAGAGGGGTTTTCTTAGAATTGGGAGAGTGCCAGCTGTCATTGCGGTTGGTGAATTCTGTTTATCTTTGAAAGAGGAAATCTGGTGTTCAGGTATTTTGAGGTCATTCTGTTCCATTGGTCTTAGGAATCAGAGGGTTAAAGGCGTGGTTTGTCACCCAAGTTAGAGCGTTCCGGAACTGCTTATTTTGCGAGTACACCACTGCCGGAAATGATTACAGTATATGAAAGATACCTGGTGACCTGAATTTGCTGTTCGTATCATTTTCAAAAGTGCGGCTTAGCTGCACGTTGTAAAGAGACCTTCATTGCAGAAGGTGCAATGCCTTGTCTTATTATGATTTTGTGGTTGACCATTCAAGTTCATCCTAAGAGTGCCCAAATGGGAATAATTTTTATCGTTATCTCAAAGAATTGGAGAAACAATGAAGATACGAAGATGGAAAGCAGAGGTCCATCCACTTTATGTCGTAATAAGTAAATAACCCAGTAGGAAATGCTTGCTTAGATGGTTTTGGTAGTAATTTGTCGCTTCTTTCAGAATGGGCGTGATACAGGACTTTTGGCTTAAGGGGCCGTCTTACTCTCTACCTGGAATGCAAACACATTTTTAATAACATTGGTTTCCATTCAATCGATTTTAATGTTTTGTTCTGAATGAGGATTTCGCTTTGAGTAGACTTTAACTCAAAGAGATTCAATTGCCAATTTTATGATCATTTAACTCAACTGAAATAGTTTTATTCAACTTTTAAAATATTACTAGACAATTTTCTTTATTTATTAATTCGTTGATATTCTCTCTCTTTGTCTAATTATTCTAATAGTATTCTTAAATTATCTTTGAGTTATTTATTTTGAGAAAAATTTTTTAAAATTCTCATCGACATAAAGAGTTTTTGATCGGAAAATTATTGTTAGGCAAACTCAGATTTTAAAAAAAATCATAGACGTAAAGTCTATTCCTGAAGGGATCTTGTTTTGGAATTTGTATTATCCAGTTCGTGCTCCGCTGCACACGTACGTGAGGTCATTTTACTGTTTCAAAATACTAGTAGTAGTTAAGAATCCATTTTTATCCAAAGAAGTGTATTCCAGATTCTTTCTATCGATTTTATCATTCAGTTTATTCAATGTTCGATAAATGTTTCCATTGGTTGAAAGGTTTGTCGAATAGCAGACTTAAGAAAATTTAAGACCTGTTAGAAAAGTGTACGCATTGATTCATATAATAAGATCGAAGCTAGGAGTGGAATTTTATAAATATCAACAAGAGACAGATAAACAAATATAAAACACACTTAAACAGGAACCACAATAGCAATCTTCAAATAAAGCCATTTCATATTCTGGTGACACTGAGGTCGCGGTGACCTAGTGGCGGCCTTGGCTCCGGAGGGTTCCAGGTTCGAAACCCGATTCCATTGAAGATCCGTCGTGTATTGGCCTGTTGCACTTTAAATTATAAGTAGGGGGTCAAAAGTCCTCCCGTTGGTGTGGTGCAGAAATTTGGAGGAGGGGTGCGAACTCAGGCGTCGTCTTCGTCATCTCAACACGGTTCAAAATTACGAGCTCCGTCCGAAAACAGCTCTCGTGTTGCTTCAAAACGGGACGTTAATATAAATAAACTAATTCAGGTGTTACATGATGAATGCACCTAGCCAGTTTTAATTTGGAAGCCATTGCACATTTTGCAAGTGAAAAAAAGGTGACGTCACAACATATTATAAAGATGCGAGCAATTAGAATTGACGTGTGCAGCTCTTTGTGCCATATACCTGTGACATCACCAATATAATTTTACATTTGTGAGCTGTGAGTATAAAAAGATAGAAGGTCACAATGTGCAATAAATTGTCAACTGTATTTGAAAGTCAATATCAGAAGCCTAAAAATTCCCAGTATATCCCGAAAATTATTCTTGATTTTCAATAGTTTAAACTATAGAGACATCATTCGAGTATTTTTTTATCATTATTTTGTCGAAAAAATATGGCAAGCAAACGGCAAATCTCGCCCAAATGCATAGTGCTTCGCTATATTTTAAGCTTCGACCGGCGATCATTGCGAAATCACGTGATCTAATGATAAGGTCACAGTTTCTTGTTAGGAGGGTCGTGGGTTCAAAACCCAATTCTGCCGAAAATTCTCGGTAGGTGTGTCCCTGGTGGACTTCAATTGTGCCTTCGCGAGTCAGACGGCTTCAGGCTTGTGTGGCGCGTGAGTCTGGAGAATTGGATGCCGTTTTCAGTCATCTGAAATCTTTCAAACTGTGAGGTTCGCTCCGAAACATCCCTTGTGTCGTTAATATAACTAAACCAAATGTAGAGAAATCATTGTAAAACATTTTAGCGCATGATCATTAGCTTCCATCAAAATAATCTAATGTCAATTAAAACTTAAGCGATAATTTATAAGGAAAGTTACAAGGTGTATAGAAATTCAAAATGATAATTTTTAGCATTTAAAAGATTATCGCATAAGAATGATAATTTTGGCATAAAATGTTTTTGTTAAATTTGAGTTTGGGGAAAGTAGCAGTCACTGGAACTGATCAAACTTGGCAAATCAGTAAAATGCATCGATACCATTTCGTAGACCTGATTTTCCGATTCTGTATGATAAGCATCGCATAATATTACCCTATCTTACGTAACTGAATAATTCCGTGAATTTTTCATATCAATTTTTCATATAATATAAGCGCCATTTATTTACTTCCACCAATGCAATAATTCACAAAAATGTTTCGAAATAATAACCTCGAATTTAAAAGCAATTTATTAATAGATATTTGTTTGTTCCCAACTAATAAAGAGAAAAACTGACAAAAAGACATATATCTTATCCAACTATTCGTTGATCATTTGTATAGATTTAGTGAACTAAACTTTTGATTTGCTTTTAATAAACGGGAAGTCATAAGAGAGTCACTCTGTCCTAGCATGGAGCTGTTCTGTATCTGAATAACCGGACCATCAAAAATAATAATACGCGTGCTGTGATCTATTCAAAATAACTCCATTTGCACACCCCGCACTAAGGAGGTGCGTTCCGTCATCGTCGATGGGGCCTTTAACCAACCTGACCACCATTTCTGTATCCTAAGGGGAAGCGAGAATCTGCAAAATGAGTCGGGCAGCTTCTCATCCCCGTGCTCGAGGCGAATTAAAATTGTAAACTAATAAACTCCTTTATATATAATTAAACACAATCCAAGGTACAGAATTTTATACGAAATAGAGAGCAGCAATTACCTGCAAGACTGCAATCTATGACAAACACAATTCCTTCAAATGGCTATCACAAACTCCTCTTTTGCTAAGGAACTAACCTATTCTAAGGTTTTAAATTACACGGATGGCAATATGCTTTCTCTGTTTCTAAAGGATCTAACGTACCTGTAAATTTCAAAATAATCTATTCATGTTCTTTCAAATAATAATGGCCAGGAGAAGCTTATTAGACAGCAAAAATGTGTAAGTTTGTTCGAAAGATTTTTTGAGCTTGAAATAATTAAGCTTTAATCTTAAAAAACATAGTGTTCGAGAAATACACAATTATGCTACTCGGAAAAAATTTTGCATTTTTTTTATACAAAGTTTCATGTCAAGTATACTGTCAGTAATTATACTATCGATTAAACTATCAGTGAAACAGATGTTCTGCGGGGATAAACTAGTGCAATAAATTCTCAGTTTTTCATTACTAACGAAAACAACAAAAAAATAGCACATCTTCCTAAAACATGAATTCATTGATCCCTAGCGTAAAAGAGAAGAAAAAAATACAGTTACTTTTTAAAAAGAAGCATGAAAAACATTTTTTTTTCTCCTAAGCTGCGAATCATGAAGTTCTGTGAAAATACAGATTTTTCACGATAAGAAAATGGCCACTAAATTCTCAGTGAACATCTGCATTTTTTACAAGGATACAACATTATTTGCATCTAACGGAGACAGTCTATGGAGAAAGGAAGCAGGGATATATCTGCGCAGTTGCATTGCTTTCTCTAATCGGTTTTATAGTGGGACAGCTTCTGGACGCAGTAATTGGACACGAAACTCCGTTAAAACCGTGTCATCGCAAGCCCACCAAAAATAGGTTACCGAGTAGTAGTAGCATATTAAAATTTTAAAAATAAGCATCACAATGTTATAATGTTTTAAAATGTTGTACGTGAAACCTAAAATTAATATCTTTATTATCTTTTTAAAAATGTTATTAAGTGCAAATAAAAATATTCCGAAAATTTTGATACTTTCCTAGAAAAATTTATGGTAAGAAAATTCTTTATGTCCGATATCATTCTAAAGTTTTTGTACACATTATCCAAAACTTCTTAACATCTTACAATTTATTGTTATAAATTTGTCGTTTACCTATCGATATTAATAATAACACGTATCCAAACTTTGATGTTGAAGATTTTTTTATGAGAAGAATTTTCATATATTTTGTTTAAATTATAATTTTTAAAAAACACATTAATTAAACATACAAATTTAATTACTTTTTATTGAAAGCAAATTGCGTAATTTAGAATTTATATGCAAAATTTACAATTTAAGTCAAAATCTTTCTGTTATTCTTTAAACTAATATTTTCAAAAATATTTGTCGTTAGAAAAAAGAGGCAACTTAATAAATTTGGCAACAATCTTTTTTATTATTATATTTCTTCATGATGTCTTCACGCCAAAGTTTTGAAAACACTGAGTTTAAGCAGAAACAGAGAATATCTTTTACAATAAGTATTCTCTACTTTTTAATCTTAATATTATAATTCTTTATTATAAATATTACGGAATTTTGGAATAAAGTTTCCGCGAATTCTCTCCTAGATGGCGTCACAGGAATGGAATCAAAATTGAATCGATTAACGAGCAAGAAAGTTCTGAAAATATTAAAATAGTGTATTGTCATCGAGAACACACAAGTATACAAAATTTGAAAACTCTAGCACACAGAAAGCGAGTGAAAAATCAATTGTGAAATTCCATCTTTACAAACAGGCGTCAAGTCAAATTAAATAAAAGTGTGTGAAAATTTGGTTTAGTCCCGTTCTGAGTAACACGAGATCTATTTTGGAACTGACCTCATAATTTTGAACCGCGTTTAGATAAAGAGGACGACACCTGAGCTGTCACCCTCCTCTCGATACTTCTGCACCACACCAGTGTGAGGACGTTTGACCAGGCGTTCGGTGGAATCTGGTTTCAAATCTGGAACCCTCTGGCGCCAAAGCCGAGACCTTCCCACTAGTCCATCTCGGTCTACGAAATTTAGAATAGAATATCGTTTCTGGATTAGTGACTAGTTAAAAACGTTTCTCAAAAATCGTAAAGTCTCAACACTTTAAACACGGGATTACTTACAATGTTGGAATTGAGGTACTGAAAACTGTTACAGTTGAAAATTTGTCACACTTACTGTAAAAAAATTGAATATTGTTACAAAATGAATCAACCTTCTCGTATTGTGATTGATAAGATGGTAAAAATATTTGTTATATCACTTCAATAAAAAACGCATTTTGGATTTTGTCACTTATCTCATGCCGAGATCCGTTATTTTTCTAAAGATAAATCAGCGGTAACAAGGCAATGCAATATTTTAAAAGTTATTGTTACAAATATATATATAAATATATAAGTCTCTATAAATGTTCTAATAATAAAATATCTATAAATGCTATAAAATATCTATAAATGCTATAAAATATCTATAAATGCCTAAAATATCTATAAATGTTACAAAAATATCTATCTTAAAGTTATATAGTTACAAAATGCATCAACGTTTTCGTATTATGATTGAATAAGATGGTTATAATGTTTGTTGTATCACTTCAATAAAAAACGCATTATGGATTTTGTCACTTATCTCATTCCGAGATCGGTTATTTTTCTAAAAATAAATCAGCCGTAACAAGGCAATTCAATAACTTAAAAGTTTGTATGCTGTGAATTTCTAATTTCTAGTATTTCGCTACTGTTATCAACTTCATTAAATGCTTTAAAAATTTTAGCTTGAAAAAAAATAAAGTAGTTCAACTATCGAAACGACTTTGAAGTTTAAATGTAAAAAATTACTATTGTAAAAGGCCATTAATACATATGATATAATTTCTCAATTGTTTCTATCTTCTCTATCTTTTTCTATCTACAAATGATATTTTCATTTAACCAGCAATTGAAATCCTCTCCAATACACATTCATCTCCTTCACCACAAATTTTTAATTTCATCGTCACTAATAAGACATATCATTGAACCTGAAACTCTAACTGCTTGCATTTATTTTAAATTTCGAGCAAATCGATAGCATATACTTTTCTGCTGGTCCTTTAACTGCTAGAAAAGAAGGCAGCTTCGAGTATTTTTACGTCAACCTCAATTCAAAATCTAATCAGTTTGGAACTCTAGTGGAAAAAAATCGTTTGCATGTACCAGGCAATGTGGAATGCTTCTTTTTAAATCGAATTATTGCACAAAGCTGTCTTCCTAACTTCTGCGAAAGCGGGAAGATGTCTGCTTCTGTTAGGCAAATATGCCGCCCAATTAGCGAATAGCTCTCATACCGCAATGACGTCAGAAGAAGCTATAACCTTTAAGGTCGAGTAATTAATAAAGCAAGAACGTTTTAAAAATTCACTTATATAAATTTGAGGGTGAACTTTCGATGGATTCTTATCTGTATGTAATCCAGTGTAAAAGGAAAGCTAATTTTCAATACCTTGAGAAAATTATATAGGTTGTACTGTATTGCAGGATGAAACAACAGACTTTTTATAAAAAAACACTTTTATTTTAACATAATTTTCACCAAAAAACCGTTCATTCGTTGGAACTATATACATCAGTCGTTACATTTCGGTATCTCTACAATACCATCTTTTTTCTTAAAAAAAAACTAACATCTTTTATCCTGCGTTGCTAAGCAACGCTCGTAAGACAAATATCGTAATGCCACACTACGTTTTAGAAAGAAAACTTTAGAAATAACTAAATATTTTTGTAACGAATATCACAACCTTCACTTTGAAATATTAAGTTTGAAAAATTGGTTGCAAATATTTGTGCTTCATATTTCTTTCAATGAAGCAGGTGAACAATGATTTTCCCTTCTTTTTAGGTGATGCTCATTTTGTATTAAATTTTTTCTCCTGAATCTAAAAATATCCCTTGGTTCTATTCTTTCAGTGTCGTCATTTTGTATTTCAAGAATTTATAATGAACAATGCAAAAAAACATAATTTTCGCAAATGAATAAGAGAACAAATTATGTTTCCAATGGAACTTAGCTAATTCGAACTTTCTAAATTCGATTTTTTTTTCTCTGGTCACTTGAGTATCCTATTAACGTACTGTTAAAATATCGTCTAAATTTGAATTTATTTCGGTTAATTCGCAATCGAAACTAAAAATAGTAAAAACTGTTTTTATTTATGAATTGTTATCATCAGTTTAATATCTATACCTTTTGTCCTCTGCAATTGTCAGTGATTAATTTTCAGGTTTCTTACTTCATCTGAAGACTTCACTGCTATACAATATATAATAAAAAGTTAATAAAAAAGTAATAAAAACTCACTTTTCAAAAGATTTTGAACAAGTTAAATGTGAATCGTACCGTCTGCCAGCCACGAGAACAGTCGCCGCCAAATTGTGTAGTTTACGGCGGTCGCTATAGAAACAGGTTATCATAAGAAGAATCCATTTCTAGTAGGTAGAAGTTAATTCAAATGTGTTCCGCTACAACCTGGCGCCAAGAATTAAAAAAACTCAAACTTCCGTTGGATTCCTCTTATTCGAAATGGATCTTCCCTAGCATAACCAGTTTCCATAGCGACCGCCGTAAACTAAACAATTTGTCGATTGTATTTAAAGTGCTCTATACTGGTTGTCTATTAAAATTACTTATTTACTAAAGTTATTATTTTTAAAATCATTAAAATTTTAATTATAAAAATTATCTCTTTATTTATCAAAATTACTCACTGTTTATTTATCAGTTATGTGCTAAGAAGTGCTAAGAAGAAGTGAGTTATGTGAAGTATGAAAAATAAATATTTACAGACATTTTTAGTTTAAAAATAGTCTCTAAAAATCTTTCTTTGTTCGAATTTTTTAGATTATTTTTTTTAAATCCTAGTCCCGAATTTTTTTTATTGTAGTCCCATCAGATTTGTATTATCCAAGTTCCTGAATATTAGTAAAAGACATTTAAATTTGCTTATTTTAATGACTTATTAAATTCATCAAAATCAGAACAGTAGAAAGGTGTTTTATTATTACAGATGTCAATATATTACCAGTTTGAAGCATCTTTAACTGATGTTTGATTCCCAGAAGGAGGATTTAGAAGCAAAGACGATAAAGGAAAGAAATCATCAATTTCTCCGTGTATCATAGTAGCTAACCCCGAATTAATATTTTATTATTAACATTGTACACATTTAAAGCATAATAAATGGTATACGCCCGATTAACTTACACTACACGTAGCGTAATAAGATATGTATTATCAGTAATAAATTCAATAAAAACAGTTTTTAAAAACTCATTCCTATTAGTGCACTAAAAAGTGGTATTTTTTAAATTTAATTATTGTCTACATTTTAATCCTCAGTTTATAATTCATTATTATAAATATTATCAATTTTTAAAATATATTTATATAAATATATTAAATATATTTTTAAAATATATTCAATTTTTCCTCAAATTCACTATCATGTGCTGCCATTACAACAGAAACGAAATTTAAATAAATTTATCGATTAACTCATAATTAAATTCTTAAAAAATTAAATAGATAATACACAAAATTCTAGCACATCAAGAAGATAAAATCAATTACGAATTTCCATCAATTTAAACATGAAGGTATAAATCAAGCTAAATAACAACAAGTAAAAAACAGTTTTCTAAGAACAACTTTTGTAAGTCATTTACGAAATAGAATTTTCTTATTTTAATTATTTTCAACTTTTTATTCTTTAATTTGTAATTCATTATTATAAATACTATGAAATCTTAAGATGAATTTTTTCTCAAATTCAGTTTCAGATGGCGCCACTCATAAGAAATCAAGATTTAATTGAAATAATTGAATAAATGATGATTAAATTTTGAAAAAAAATAAAATAATATACCCACACAAATACATAAAACTTTAAAACACTAGGGAGGTAAGGGAAAATTGGTTCCAGTATTTCATCTGCATAGAAGAAATAAAGTTAAATAAAATTGTGTAATAAATTTGCCACATTGGGGAAGGAAGATAAAGTAAGAAATAAAATTTATCTTATTAGTGCATTTAAGTGTAAATGTAATAACGATGCTAATGTATTGACGGAAGCAAAATGTGCGGCTCTCTGTAATTACAGCTTTCCCATTTTTTGAGACTTGAAGTGGTTGCAGATATCATCTGACCACCTTCCAAAAATGCGAGGTCCATCCTCTTGCAGCTAGAAAACGGGATGTAATCTAACTTAAACTAAAAATCTGAAAAACTTTCTGTCAGAAGCAACCACTGATAAAAAAAAATTTGCACTCTAAGAGCAAACAACGCCTGTTCAAAATAAGAAAGAGATAAATTTGCAATCTATAGTTCAGAAAAGGCTGTCTGAAATTACATGCCGAATCTATTTATAGACCAAAGCAATTAAAATCCAATTGGAATGCTGACTAATTATTTTTTTACTTTTAGTTAACTTTAATTACTTCATGTTTGTTAAAGAGGAATTTTGTAATTTTCCCTGAATTACTGACGTACTAGATTTTCGAAATTTTATATACTTTTGTGTTCTCGGTACAATACACTATTGTAATATTTTCAGAACATAGATTAAATAATTTAATCGATTAATTTAAGTAAATTTTGAATTCATACCAGTGGCGCCACCTCTTAGCGATTTTGAGAAAAAACTGATTACAATATCCCAAAATACTTATAATAATGAGTTATAAATTAAAGATTAAAAAATAAACAATATTTATAATAACAAAACTCTTTTCTTTGGTATAATTATATTATGTCTAATTTAGTCTTGCCAAACTTCATTTTTCTTGTTTGTAGAATTTTTGAGATATAAAACTCGCATACAACTGAACAGACAACAAAGAAAGAGTCTATCCTTTGACGCATTTAGTCCAAAATGAAGTTAAAGATTTAGTCCAACTTTTTGTTAAAAATCATGTGCTGAAATTAACCATCCAGTTAAGTGCTTTTTTCAATTATCGTGTTAACATATGCACAAATAGACAGCTTAATAGACAATCACTCCCTTGATGGATTTGATTCAGATCTTCAGTTTTATTAATAAAAATGCACAGGTGTCGTATTCGCTCTTTATTCGAGTTAATGTGTTCATTGCACTCTTACGAATAAACAAACAGACGTTTTCATCCGAAATGCTTCAAAGAATTTTGATGAAATCTACAAACATTTATTCAAATTTCACCCTTCTATCATGTTGCGTTTAGGAGTTATCGTGCTCGCAGGCAGACGTAATCCCTCCAAAATATGTTTTTCAGTCTCAGGGAGGTCTAAAATGTTCAGATAAATCAAAATCTGTATTTCTAATATTTTGTCGATGAAGTACTTTCTCTTTGTATGCTATATAAAAAAGTAAATATAATTTTTAATTAACTTTTATTTGATATCTTACGATCTTTTAATTTCGTCTGAATGAAATCCTAAAAACCGAATCATATTTCTTCTAGACCACATTCCGTTTTTACAACAGGCTTATTCACGCGGTAATCAGTTTTCAGATCTCACATCAGGATCCCAAATCTCTATAAAACAGCCAAAGAATAACAGCCTTGTTTACAAGGCATATTTTCGTTTTCTTTCTCTCCGAAAAACACTCGATCTCGAACGCTTTTCGGAAGCAAATTAAAAGTTATGTGCGCATCCGTTTTCAGAGGCATCTTCTGCTCGCCAAACATAAAAGTGGCGCCGTGGAGTCTAGTCGACGTCTGGGGACGACACGGCAATTGCCCACAGATACGTCCCTGGAAACACTAAATGCCTTAACTTTGATTACTATCGAAGTCTTCTGAGGTTCATGAAATACCCCAAAAAGTGGAAGAGTTCGTGTTCGAGCATAAAATAAAGACGGCCTTCAATGCAACTTTTTATGCTTCTGTTTCAATCCAGCGCTGGTTATGAATTTTCTTTTTAGTTTGGCATCGCACAATTACCTTTAGCTAGCGGAAAGCACTGCAGTTAAAATAGATGTTCAAGATTCATAAAAGATATAAAACGAGATTCCGTTGTTTGCGAAATTCTATTTGCATAGGCCCCGGCGAATCGTGAATGCTAGAATTTCGTGGAAATGCTTCGGCCTAAATCCTATAGGCGCTGATCGCGACAATCAATTGAATTATTATATTACCGTCCCGTTTTCGAACTACACAAGAGCTATTTTGGAACGACCTTCGTAAGTTTGTAGATCGGTAAGATGACAAGGCTGACCAGTGTCGAATCCAGGATTCGGGTTTGGGGGGAGGGGGCTGAGGTCATTAAAATTTCGTATCGTAGTGACGAATGTCAAACCTCACGGCTTATGTAAGCCAAAACACATTAACTTTTTACAGACTTTCCTCACCTGACAATAAGAATATAATTCTTGTAGTGTTCTTTATGATACAATACTTTCGATAATTTAATAAAAAAAATACAATGAAATAACAAGCCAAAAATTGTTTCCGACCGCGTCAACGCTACAAGTACTAGTGGAATGACTAGAAAAGTAGGAAAATTTCGAGCCTGTCAAGCCAGAAAGCAATGTTGTCACGATTTTAATATTATTTTTTTAATGAAAATTAAGAACAAACAGATTTGTAGTGATTTAAAATAAAATCAAGAATTTTGGTTTAGCTTGCCCCACCCCCCTTGGATTCGCCACTGATGCTGACACCAGGAGAGGCACTCTCCTTCCCAAACTTCCACCCTACCCCTGTGTGAGGACATTTAACGTGCACCAGGGCAGCGTACGTGGCGTATCTTTCGTGCGCGGTCGCCTCATGCATAGACACTGCGGAACTGCAGCAGTCCCAACTTATTTCAATGTGTAAATATAATCACTAATTTATTACATTTTGCACGTAATATTTAAGTCTATCAAAAACTGTATCAATTCGTAGAGGGAGAATGCTTCTAAGGAATTGCCTTTTATATCACCGTTTTTCCTCTGTTGCGAACGCGCAGCAGCAGAGAGCATTCGTTTCCACTATATGGTTTATGAAGGAAAGAAGTTGCTATCGATAATACAGTTTCAGAGATACTTGAAGCGAGCAGGGCCGGATTATCAAATAAGCAAAGTAGGCAACTGCCTAGGAGCTAGGGTTTCTGATTTTTCACCCTTTTTTCCTACCCGAGAATTTCCGGGAAATCCCTTGAACATATCAATCATTCCCGGAAATGCATCAAAATCTGAAAAAATCTAAAAATTAGTTATTTCTAACTGATATCAATAATAATTACACAAAATAAGGATATTCATAAATTCAAAAATTTATACTCCTTTATGTATTGAGCTAAAAAAATACAAATAAAATATGTTAGTTATTCATTTTTAAAAATTGATTTAAGAAAACATAAGCAATCTATGTTTTTATCACTCAGCCTAGTTCTTAGTTTTGTTTCATTCATCAGTACACACTGATTGGCGCAGAATGACCCCTCTGGGCTCTTGTGCCATAAAACAATAACTCACTCACTCATTCTTAGCTTTGGTAGAAACAACCCGGCAGCAGAAAATGTCCTCTCAGCTTCAGCTGATGTTGGAGGACTTGTTTTCAAATCCTCAACCAGTATTAAAATATTTGATGATCGATTTTCTGTTGAGTCAAATAACTGCAATTCTTGCTTCCGTATCTTTTTCAATCTGGAACTCTTGCTAGTTGAACAACGTCTTTGAGTGGATCGCTTTTTCGAATTTTTCGTCCAACGTTAAAGATTTCTCTTCCAAAGTTTCCGTGTTCTCTTCTTTTGACTGCGAAGAGTTGAACAGTGATTGTCTTCCTCGCAAAAAAGCCCTGACATAATTATTTTAGCTTGTAGAATCAAAGAGTTTTTTATTTGGTAAACGTGAAATATCAACATTAACTGCAGCAGCATCATTCTTTCTCCCATCATTTAGATATTGCATTAATCCAACTAAACTAACGTTGAGTCCCTCACTAATTTTTTGGACCAGGGTACATTTCACATTCTTAGCAAATTCTGAGTTTTGTTGGTGCAACTCTGCAATAATGAAAGCAAATACTCCGTCGGCAGTTAGCCAACTGCATAGTTTTTCTAAGCCAATTTTTACTGGCTTCAAGCCTGATACGATTTGCAGTCAGAGTTTCAAATTCTAGTCAAAATTTATTGTTCTTTAATATCAAGTAATGCTTTTGAAATTGCTGATTTTATCTCTCAAAATCTTTCAAGCATTGCCAACAAACTTTTCAAGCTTGTTTTGGTATCTAAACAAACAATGTTTTCACAGCCAAACTTTTTTTGTTCCCGGGAATATCAAAAGTATGAAAATCTTACGATTTCCCGGGAAAGAAACCCTAGTAGGAGCCCCGAAACTTTTGAGGCCGAGCCGTCTCGTGATTTATTTACTTTTTGTTGGCATTTTTTCAAGGTAATTTTATTCATTTTATTTTACGTACTCGATCTTATTCAAATTAAAATAAAGTATCGCTTACATTTCAGACCATTATTCTTAGAATTTTTCACTTTATTTTAAGATTGCAAATCATTGTGGTCCAATTTTTTTCGGAGTTGGCTGACAGATTCACAATTCAACACTAATGTCAAACTTTGCATTAGAGTATTTATAGATTGCGTTAAAAAAGCTTTATATTTTTTTTAAATTTTTGCTTGCGAGATACTGCATTCAACTCTCCGGAAGGTGACCCTCAAATTAAATATTTTGATATTTAAGTTTGTCTTAATATTTATTACTAAAAAAACTGTTTAAATAGAGATGAAATGGAAACGAATAAAAAATATTTGGTTTTGGAAATTGCGGAGGAAAAAAACGGGCCCCGCAGCCTGTACTGCCTATAGACCCTACAGGGCCTAATCCGGCCCTGCAAGTGAAGTTTCTAAGCATTTTGCTACGGTTGAAAAAGTTTTCACTAGCCTAAAATTTGAAAATAAACGAAAAATGAAGGATAATTAATAATAAATAAAAATTTATTAAAACTTATTTTACTGTGACATTTTTCTCTTAAATAAGAAACGTTCAACTCACACAAAATTTTAAATAATTGCATAAATTCTTATAAACGAAATGTAGGAAACATAATTAAGAAAATTTATTTTGAAATTCAGTTTTTAATTAAGAGTAATTAAAAATTATTAATTGCTTACTTACAATTTCTTTGTTAGAAGTTACACACTTCAAATCAAAAATTTAATTATTACTTTTATTAACCAATTATTTAAATATTTAAAATTAATTAAAAATCAAAATTTGAGATATACCAAAATGCATCGCTGTGTAATGTCGTATAAGTTACACTATTCCCATGGTTGCAGGTCATTAACCGCGACAGCTTCCGTAGAATTGAATTTCGAACCCATGACTCTCGGGTCTCAAAACAGAGTCACTGAAGCCCCTTTTGCAGCGACAGACCAGCAGCATTAAACATTTTTGGCCTGGAAGCCGAGTCGTATTTAAGTGAAATCATTTATAGACTGTAAATAGAAAGCAAAAGCTTCTCAGAAGGTTAAATGTTTTTTTTTGTACTTTACTATCTTCTGTTTTCGTATACTTTTGGTTGATAAAAACCTAGATGATTATTTTATTAATTCTCATTCAATTAATTTTAAATAAAATGGAATCACAAGTGCAATATTAAGTTTGAATCTTTAAAAGAAGAATGTTGCTGCATTGTATTTCTTCTTAAAGTTTCGGAATTCGATTTTTGAAACTCATTTTAAATTTCATGTCTTTTTTTCTTTCTTATTCAGATCGCAGTTTCTAGGTAGATTTATTCCGCACTTGTTAATGAAGAAAATCTGTTAAGAATAAAGAAAGAGAATTTAGAAATAGGAATCTGTTAATGCAGAAATTTAGAGGAATCCGTTTCTAAAATGAAGAAAAGCATAAAATTTTTCGTATTATTAAAATAAAGAAAAGCATAAAATTTTACACACAAATAAGTAAATTAGAAGGCCTTTTAAATTTCAAAGTTATCAAGGTCCATTTAGGAAAATCTTCTGCCAAGTGAGTTCATAAGTTCAAGAGGAAAAAACAAACAGTGAGTGAAGATAGTAAAAAAAGGCATTTCCAACTTCGTACAGTCCATACCGAAAATAAATCTCTCAACTTTTTCCAAAACAGGAAATTTTTACACCGAACGCTAAATCTTCATAGACCAAGAAGGAAGGCAAAAGAATTTAAGAATCTCTACTCAAAGAACGTCCATTTCTGCTAAGACCAAGTAAATACCATGATAAGCATTATAGCTTCGTATATTCTAACGATACCTTAAAAAACGTCACATTCTTTAAATAATCCTGCAGAGTTCCGTATCCTAAGGGCCTTCTAAGTGCCATCTAATTTCTTAGGAGATCCTGAAAATTTCCTTCTCCAGAGAATTCCAAATCATCTCTGCCATCAAAACAATCATTTAACGCTCTTCTAAGGTCTATAAAACACGAAAATTTCACACCGAACGCCAAACCTTCGTATATCAAGCAGGAAGGTAAAAAAATTAAGAATCTCTACTCTAAAAACGTCCATTTCTGCTATGGCCCAGTAAATATCATAATAAGCATTATGCCTTCGTATATTCTAAACATTAAGAAATACCATAAAAGACGCTACGTTCTTTAAATAATCCTGTAGAGTTTCGTATGTCTTATAACCATGAGAGCCTTCTAAGTGGCATCTAATTTCTTGAGAGATCCCAAACATTTCCTTCTCCAGAGACTGTCAAACCATCTCTACCATACGCGTCCTCTTACGGGCATCCTGAATGGATTTCCTTTATGCCCTTCATCATGAACCTTCAGCGCTGGATATGACCTCTTATCATGCGAGTAAGTCTTAAAAGCACCAGAATTCCTTCCGTAAATACCTCGAGATGGTTTTGGGCTGCATGGTATTTATGCAATCAGGAAAAAATCACCACTTGGGGCATTTTTTATACGTTTGTGCCGAGCTCTAATTTGCGAATACTTCCAGACTTGTGAGTTATTATTAAGTATTATGTAGCTTTATTATCTTGGAAGCTATAAGTTATACTGAATTAAAATTAATATACATATAATGGTCAAAGTTAAGCAAAAACATATAATCAAACATCAGAAGAAATTATTTTAGATTAAAATATTATTTCTCTAAGTCTTCTTTTTACCCATCAAAATTTGACCTCTGTTTTTCTAAAGTGAAAAAATACCTCTCATTCTTGGAGTAATACATTCTATTTTTCAACAACTCAAAAGAATAATGATTTAGCCTTTTATTTAATAAAAGCAATATGAAGCCTATAGATTTAGCAATAGCCTATAGGTTTTTAGCCCAGTGCACCCAAGGTTGGTCTATGGTTAACGTTTTTGAAAAACATAATCTTCACTGAAATGAGTTGGAAGAGCATCAAAATCTCTAAAATTATGCATTTCAAGAATTTCTATTATTCATTGACCATTTGTTTGCCAGTAAATAAATTTTCATATTCTCTTAGAGAGGTTTTCATAAATATTTTAGAAGTAGGTCTCATTTTTTTCCTTTAGAAAATGTTCTGTAAAGCTGGAAAATTATTTTTAATTAAACTGATTATGGTTTATGGTTTTCCTATTATGGTTTACTCTCAAAATAATCTATTGTATAAATATCAATACTTAATCATGCAGTAAATTAAGACTTTTACGAATTCTCATAAGCCACATATCTCAAAATCTTATCGAAATCTAAGATCGAAAAATCTCAAATCAGAATACTAGTAAAATATTTTTAAACATTCAGTTTAAAAATGCGAAACTTTTTGATACCTTATATTTTACTTGATGATAACTTTAATTGCTGCAAGTAGTGAAACGTCACAACGTTATTCAAGTTGCACACATTATTACAGCAAAATTTTGCTTTGAATATTCACTTTCAATAAATAAGTACCGATTCGCATATCTGTTTTTTCATTTGATTTAAAAGCCTAATTTCGGTTTATCAATTTGGTGATTTCTTTCAGTTTGGGTTAAAACAAAAATCATCATTTTTATTTAATTCTGTTTAATTTGTTTTGTATTTTCTCTCAATAATCATTAGAAATATTAAAATTCTGGACTATAACAGGATTATAAAAATATTTTCGTTTATACGAAGAAAATAAAAGGCACAGAAGAAATCAAGGCATTCTTTCTCCTTCAACACCGGCTGAAAGGGTTTCGAATAATCTGTTTAAATCTGTCGCGCGTTCCACATATCTCAGGGTGCTGAGCCTGGTCAATAGGGTGGTTGGTCTAGTGCAGTGATTGAATAACAGTAAGAACCTTCACATACTTCGTTATTTTAATATTCATTATTCAACTTTTACATAATTCATTATTTTTTTCTTTTCTTTCATCTCCACATGCTGTGTTATAGCATAGTACCACATTCAATTCCTTAAAATTCTGGTCGAGCTCATATAAGTTCTTAAAACGAATTCGAAATTAGAATTAGTTTAATGGAATCGTTCCAGTACTACCAGCTAGTTAAACAGTAACGAGGAACGGGGCAAATCCGTAAGCAGCAAATTCTTAAAATCTAGAACCTGCAGCATTTTGATCGGTTCATTCATTATTCCTTTTAACGTGCTAAACTCTCTCTGGAGAAGAAGCTCATGCAAACAATCTCACTTATTGTTCACTATTATGGATTATACACCATAAAGAACATCAGCAAGTTTTTACAACTGCCTATTTTTGCTAACCTGCCTGGAAACCGCCTGGGCTTAGCTAACTGTTCATAATTTCGTCATCAAGTTTCATTTATTTTACATCTCTTATTTTGTTTTTCTCATGTTTAATACATCCATCCTAGACTTTGTAGTTCTCCTAGTTTTTATAATTTTCTATTGTAATAATGGAGACCATTTTCTCCCCATTCAGAAGACACAGACCATAATATCCTTAAAAAGAGAAAAATCATATGTCGAGTTGCATGTAAGGAAAAAGCACGGAATAATTTTTATATCTTTATACTTCGTTTACTCTTCTCTCTTTTATGATTATGATCTTTTTTTCATCTATGATGAAAATGCCTTTAAGGAAAAGAGCAATTTTTTCAGCTAAAATACGTAATATGTTCAATAGATACGTAAACCGAGGTCATAAAAACTTTATTTTACATAATTCAGGGTACATCATTCTTTTTCCTTTAAGAATACTCCCCATTTGGAGCAATAAACCAGTCATATCTCCATTTCCACTGTTCAAAACATCCCTGAAAGAGCCAGGCTCTTCGGCTGTTTCTTCGTTTCACATTTTATCGTCTCCACATTGTCTTAGTGTCACCCCCGCATTAGTATTCTACATTTCAAGAACAAAAAGATATCCCAAGGTGCTAAGCCTGGTGAATAGGGTGGCTGTCTATTGCAGTGATTGAATAACAGTCAGAAACTTGCGAATAATCACTGATGAATATGCAGAACTTTGTGGCGATTTTTACACAAAGTAGTATGTACCCCAAATATTCTGTCAGAATCTGTGCACAGACGATCTCTCCAAATTCAACATACCTTCAATCATCCAGGAAGTAAATTGGTGATCAGAAAATACAATATTCCACACACCCTAGACGTTTTCATCCATTCATGATCGACTTGGCCTTGCAATCTTCACGACACTCACTGAAATGTACTTGAAAGGAGTTGCTTTCTTCAGGGCGTGATTTCCATAAGCAGCCCTTGACATTTTATGAATTTCCTGAAAGTTTTTTTCCAAACTTTATCGAAAATTGAATGTGGAGTCTTTGTTCCATCTATGCATCAATCTCCATTGCCGACAAGAGACTGAAACAGAATGTCATAAAAAATGTCTGCCTCTAGATGCAAGCTTGTTCCGATTATCTGACGCACCAGTGGATTCTCTGCTAATAGAGAAGACAAAACACAAGAACAAACATCGTAACAAGGCCAACCTAAGGATTTAGTTTACGTGTTTATTCTACAGACTACGTATATAACACCTTACAGAGAGACCTCTAAGTTAGGAAAATTTAATTTCGGCAACCTTGAAGATGATGGTAGCAAATTATAATTTGTATTTTGAATATATATTCGGTCGAATTTAATCTTAGATCCTTTGCTCAAAGCAAGAAAACTGTGAAAAAAGAGATTCTAAAATGGGATGATTACGATAAAAGGTATACAGAAGTAAAAGTGTAAGAGTTGAATGCTGTTGTAGTTTTCATGAACAATCCTTGATATTTTATAAATTTTCTGTGAGTTTTCTCGTAGATTTCATCAAAAATTTAATATTGTGTCTTTATTCCATCAGTCACCATCGTCAACAAGTAAATGGTATTCCTTTTATCTGAATGCTTGCCTCGATGGTCTGACTGTTATTGAATCTTCAGTAGATTCCTCACCAACAGACAACGAGCATAGGCAAACACCAAGTTTTTTAAAAAAAGAATAGTATACGAATAATCATTCTATTTATTCATTGATGAATTTTTAAACGTAGAATTCACCAGAAAATACTTAATTTAAATCGACAGAAAGCTAGCAAATGAAATGAATTGATTTTGAAAGAACATGTTTAACAAATGACGTGGGAAAGTACAATTATTTACAATGTCAGCTTTGGCAAATATACAATCCCCCACTCATTCCGTTTAAATGAAAGTCAACAATCTAGAATTATAAATCAATAACTTCGATTAAGTCATTAATTCATCGGCTTAATTAAGCTTTTTATAGGTATTCTTCCAGTAAAAGCTACATAGAAAGTAGAATTCTTGATTGAAAAAAGCACAGATTATTAACTATGATTACATTCTTATCCCATTAAAAGTTATTACGAACATTATTATAACATTCGGAAAAAAGCTACAAAAAATTATAGAACAAATAACCAATAGACCCACTCGCATACTTTTACTTATTATTACTTACTCTGATACTTATTTACAATATCAGCTTTGGTAAATAGACAATCCCCACTCATTCCGTTTAAATTAAAACAAACAATCTAGAAATATAAATCTATAACTTCAATTAAGCCGTTAATTGTGCTGTTTAATTAAGCTTTTTACACGTATACTTCCAGTAAAGGCCACATAAAAAGTAGAATTCTTAGTAAAAAAAAGTACAGATTATTAACTATGATTACATTTTTATTCCATTAAAAGTTATTGCGAATTTTACAACATGCGAAAACAATCTGTAAACTATTACAGAACAAATAGCCAATAAGCCCACTCTCGTATGCAAGAAAAATTTGGCAAATACATGCTATTATTCTAAAGAAATCCAAATCTGCTTAAGAATAATTTAACACCCTTTCCAGAAAAAAGCATTCTTAATTTCTAAACGGGTTTGGGGAACAAGAAAAAATCCGCTTAACGATAAGAGCCCCATTTGCCAGAATTTGATTCCAGAAGAACTTTCATTAGAGAAAAAGTAAATAATCTTGGTTAAAAGCACACAGTAGTCATTATGCATTTTTTCGTCCGGATTTTTTTCAAAACTCAAATCGCAATCACAGCTTAGCCAAAGTCCAAATCAAGGACTTTAAATTGATTCGTCTGGAAAAAATCGTAAGGAGTCAATTAGTACGTCGAGATTAGATACGGAATTCGATAATGAAGGTGAGGTACAGACGGGGGAAAGCGACATTCGACCAAAATGACTGATTATTATTCACCATTGGGCGTCCTTTTAATGGTTAATTTATTTGAGTTTTAACAAGAAGTAAATCTTAAGCTTTGTTCATTGTACCAAAAAAAGGATTCGAAAAAATATTTTTTCCATTAGACATTTTGAATGATCAATTATTTGTGTTAATCACTAACAGGATTATGGATAAAAATTATTTAATCAGTTTGAGGCTGTATGCGGGCCATTGAGAAACAGATCTTGTAATTTTTATCGTGACGGTTCACAACTGAGCCGGTACCATTTCGGTAAATTTCGGCACCAAACCATATATGCTTCAAGGATTGACACCTAATGATGCCTCAAGGATATGTACGCGACGGATCTAGAATCGGGTCTAAAATCAGCATTCCCCTATTTCGAAACCAATACTATTCCATCAGATATCCGTTATGCATTTTTTCGTCTGGATTTTTTTTTTCAAAAATCAAATCGCAATCACAGTTTAGCCGAAGTCCAAATCAAGGACTTTAAATTGATTCGTCTGGAAAAATCGTAAGTAGGCAATTAATACGTCGAAATTAGATACGGAATTCGCTAATGAAGGTGAGGTACGATCGAGGAAAGCGACATTCGACTAAAATAACTGATTATTATTCACCATTGAGCTTCATTTTAATGGTTAATTTATTTGAGTTTTAACAAGAAGTAAATCTTAAAATTTGTCATTGTACCGAAAAAAGGTTTCAATTTTTTTTTCTATGAAACATTTTGAATCATCAATTGTTTGGGCTAAACACTAACATGAATATGGAAAAATTTATTTAATTTGGTTGACTGACGACTAAGTTTGAGGCTATATAAAGGCTTTTGAGAAACAGATCTCGTGATTTTTTACCGTTAGGATCGACAATTCAAGCGGCACCATTCCATCGAATTTCAGCACTGTACCAATATAATGCTTCAAGGTTTGACTCCTAATGATGCTTCAAGGTCATGTACACGACTGATCTAGAATTAGGTCTCAAATCCGCAATCCCTGATTTCGAAACCAACACTATCCCAGAAAATATCCGTTATGCTTTTCATCTGGATTTTTTTCGAAACTCAAATCGCAATCATAGTTTAACCAAAGTCCAAATCAACGGCTTTAAATTGATTCGTCTGGGAAAAATCTTAAGGAGCGAATTAGATAAATTAGATAAGTAATTCGATAATGAAGGTGAGATACGGACGAGGAAAGCGACATTCGACTAAAATGATTGATTATTATTCACCATTGAGCTTCATTTTAATGGTTACTTTATTTGAGTTTTAACAAGAAGTAAATCTTAAAATTTGTTCATTGTACCAAAAAAGGGTTCGAAAAAAATTTTAAGCGTCTTGAAAGATCAATTGTTCGTGGCAATCACTATCATGATTATGGAAGAAATTGGTTTCATTCGGTTGGTTCATAGCTCAGTTTGAGGCTGTATGAAGACTTTTAAAATATGAATCTCGTAATTTTTGACCGTGACGGTCGCACTAGAGCCGGTACCCACTGATTGAATTTTCGACATCACAGCAACATAAGAATTTTTTATTCTCAGTGATGTTTCAAGGCCATGTACATGACAGATCTACAATTGGGCTCTAAAATCCACGATCCCCATTTGAAACCGACACTTGTCCCACTTGTGGCTGAGATTGGTTAGAAAAAGTGTGTGGGACGAAAATTTTATAGGCATCTAAAAGTACTCTTAAGTTTAAAGAGTGGGCAACAAAATTTAAAAATTTAGTTACAAATTAGTTAGCTTTCCCAGAAAATTCTGCCTTCTTAAAGTTCCTAGTTTTAGGCATCTAAAATGATTTAAAAATTTAATTTTCCCCATAAAAATTAGGGACCCCCCCTCCTCCTCGCCGCCACTAGTGTTTCATCAGATATCAATGGACCCCAACGAATGACCTACCATTCAAATTAACTTGTTATTATTTACAAGTAGAGAACCTTCAAATGATTTGAGCTTTAATTAGAAACAAAATCTGAAAGCCTATTAATTGTAACAAAAAAATCTCAAAAATTTTTTCCCTGATTTCTTTTTACTGTCTATTACAACTGTCGACAAAGTGTAACCGAATAATGCTTTCAGATATACAATCATAGACAATAAAGGTATTCCTACAAATATGAAGGCATTGATTTTCCCGTAGTCTACACAATTAAAACAGCTTATTGTTAAAGGACTGAAAAAAAGTGATAAAAATAAGGAAAATTCAAAAAGAAAACTACATGTAAATCAAAATATAAAAAGATAGATTCTGTTAATGCAGATGTCATCATTGAGATGAGCCGATAAGACGAAAGATACCTTTATATTAATTGTTTATAATTCCAGAATTTTCTATAATTGGAGAAGATCAGCAATAAACAATGGAAAGCAGATGCGGCACAACTGATATGGGAAGTTTGTTTCCATCGTCTGGAAAGGCTATAAAGGACGGTCTGGACTGCAAGCTTTATCTCTTTTATGGACCCTTATTGAAACTATGGACAAAAACTTTAATAAGCTCATTCATACTTATACAGTTATTGTATTACCTTTAGTTTGATTCTAAAATAATTTCTCTGTAAATGAATCATTCTGTCAATGAAGTAAAAGTCTATCAAATATAACGCCATAATTCTTGCTTTTAGAAAACATTATTACAAAAGCTTAACTTTTGCAAAAGTTTTCTGTAATATAAGGTATAAATCATTTCTTTTTCTAAGTCTGATCGTAGTGTAAGGTCCTTTTCCTCATATCTTGTTAGCGATGCTCCAAACACCAACAATGTAGCTCTTCAAGAAATTATTCTAACGAATCTTGTTAGCAATGTTGATTTGCCCACAGTGCGCTTTTTCGCAAATTACATCAAATTCAGTCCTTCGTGGCAGCAAATAAAAATCTCCACGGTCTTTGTTTGAAGATTCGTAGCAAAGTGAATCAAGCAAGAAATTAAGAAGATAGGTTTTTCTTTTTACGATCTTGGTCGTTCTAAAACTTTTCACATACTTCAGAATATTTTATATTGAGGTCACTCATTTTCTTCTACCTTTTAGAACTAAGCAAATTAATATAATCGACTATGTCAGATTGAACCTTCTGGTATAAGTGACCCATATAAACTTTTGTTTTTGCATCCACCAAATCTCAATAATTTTTACTTTCTCGTATACGAAGTATACAAAGAGAAAGTATTGTAATCGAATCAAAAAATTCGAACTCGAGATTTTGACAAATCTCTACGTGTTAGACCTCCCGGATTCCGAAAAACACAATTTTGGAATTATGTCTGCCTGTGTGTCTGTATGTCTGTGAACACGATAACTCGAAAACTATTAGAGCTACGGGGATGAAATTTGGTATGTGGTCTTTAAACATAATTTGTAGGTTTCTATCAAATTTTGGACAAAATACGTCAACGGGAAATCTGTATGTCCGAAGTCATGTGAACACTATAACTCAAAAACTTGAATAGCTTGATGGCTAAAATTTGGTACTTAGTTTTATCATCACGAATGTAGGTCCGTATAACATTTTGGGCCAAATCCGTCAACGGGCTGACTGTCTGTCGGTCTGTATAATCGCATACTTGTTCAACTCCATGCGCATGCGTACTGGTAGAAATGCCTGTACAAAGAAGGGACACTCCGAACACTTGGCAGTTTGGCAAAAACCAATTCTGGCGACGAGATTTTATAAGGAAGCAAACATTTAGGGCGTCTCGTTTTACTTGCGTACTGGAAGCAATCTCTGTGCATGCGCAAGCTATTCTCCTGTTTTCTTCTCCGCACGCGGAACTTGCATGGCTAGAGTTCTATAAAAAAATAAATATTGTGAAGTTTTAATACATACGCATCTTTTTGAATATGATTCATCTAAATATTTTACTATCACTATAATCTACAATGAAAAACCTTCTGATAGTCATTGCATTCTGGGTTACAGATGGTTCGAATTTTTTATCAACGCAGGGGGAAGGGAAATGACAAATATTTGAAAAGTATACGAGAAAGTTTAGGGGAGGCTACTCCCGCTGGTTTGTAATCAGCTCTGAATTGTACAGTACAGAGATAGTTGTTTCCGGGACATTTTGGTAGCATTCTTTTTGTGACATTATCTTGAGGTACCAGGATTGCTTTCTATCCAAAATGACTACGTCAACTCAATAATTTTTTAGTATTTACCTATAAGAATGAAACCATCGCCAAGATAAGCTCAAATACTGAAGAACGATGCTTAATTTTCCAACTTAGTCGTCATAAGATTTCTCCTCATCGAATGGGCTATTGACTATTACCCAACCCTTCACAATTACCCAACTCTCTTCGGTATGCGCAGAATATTTCAAATTAGGTTATTTTTCATAGAAACGCAAAAGAAATTCATTAGCGAAAATCAAATTTCATAGTAAAACACTTTATATCGAGCTAATTTCTCTTTATTTGTAATTACCACAATCTACCAAAATTTAGCATTATTTCGATGGAAATTGGCTTTAAATTTTCTGATGAAAGTAAGAGATCCTCTAACACATGTACTATGATAACAATGCTGTTATAATGTCAACACGAGACAAAAATTAAGAGTGATATTCATGTCATATTCTAATCAAAAGAAATATACTTCATTTCATCGGTATTCTGCAGATTCATCCAAATTAACTGCTCAGATTTTGACCAAATGAACCTACAAACTAAGTAATTTCTACTTGGATTGAAGTGTATATACAGATTAATAAAAACCAAACGCTTTTGATGAAAGCAAAAGCACGTTTCGGTATCTTCTTTTCATTTATGTTCAAAATTGTTGGATTTAATTCATTGTCAGCGCAAAGGTTCACACTGTCTCAATATTCAGTTACAAAAATAATTGTCTTGACAGCCCTTTCACTACTTTTACTTTACAAAATTCCGAGAATCATATCTAAATAATACATTCCTGGTAATTATTAGTTTTACGATCTACAAAATTAGAAACAAATACTCAAAGGATATTTTTTTAAAATTATGATATATCGTCACATCAGATTTCTTTCATGTTCTTTTATATTCTTTTACATTCTGCAAAATGAAAAACAAATACTCAAAGGATACCTAAAAAAGAGTATGATAGAGTGACACATCAGATTTGTTTCATGTTCATCTCTCTTTTAACAATTTATATAATAACCAACTGAAATATTTTTAATCGCGTGTATTCAATATTTGAATTAATCGTCACCTGTTGCCCTCAATTGAATAGGCTTCCTGGGAAATTTTTCAAAAAGATGAACCAAAAATCTTTCAAATGTTGAATAAATGACTAAAATATTTCGAACATTTTATTTTTCTCTTTAAAGAAAAAGGCAAAATTAAAAGGCTAATTAGTCATAAAACATTTTTATTTTGAAAAACAGATAATTCTAACGGTATTAGTTAATGAAAGTTCTATTCAAACTTTGACAATAATTTTATTATTAAGAAACGGAAAATAATATTCACCTCATCTTTCGCATATAAAATTGAAAGCACCTACAAACGACAATGACAAAAATTTGAAACTTCACATTCTTAACATTTTATTATTTTATTGAAATTATAGAAAAACTTGGAGGGTAGCGAACGAAAGTGAACTTGGGATAGCTCCTTCTTACGAAATCGACCGGGGAACCCTGCGGTTGGAAAACAAACATTTCGTAAAGTGTTTGCCAGTCATGATCGTTATCCACGCTGCTAATTCGCATACTCATTGTCACGCGATATCAGAATACATGATGCTCCTTCGGACAAAGCAGTACCTCTCTGCGTGCGAGGAATTGAGCTGATAGATTTTTTGTCGTCAAAATGCAGCTACTG
>BGPR01003397.1:0-25132 GCA_013235015.1 Araneus ventricosus | reverse complement strand
CAATCTTAATAATACAAACAAATTCTAGCTATTTCGGATAATCGACTCTCCGATCGAATAACTGCGAACTAAATTGTAAGTTCAGATGATATACCTCATTGGCGGATGAACGTCAGATGATCGTGACAAAAAAAGCATTATATATTTAAAGTAATACAGAGTAGGTGTAGATTCTTTTTTTTTCCAGATTTAGAAGGAAAACTTATGCCTCTTAAAAGAGTATAAAAGCAGATTCATTTACCTTTTCATAATAAGCAGTGATTTTAAAGAGCAGGAGCTATTTTTATCCCCTTTCTTTCAAACTTAATCACTAAAGTGAATGAAAAAAGGCAATGGAGAAATAATAAACATTACTGCCTTCCTTTCCGAAGCGGATATTTAAATTATGCACCACCAAATCAAATTTGTCCCATTCATTCCCCCCTTTCTACTAAGGCGATCTGCTGAAGGTCATACCCGCCATTAAAATAAATTATGCAAATTTTAGTTTAAGAGAAAAGAAGGCAGCTGTTAATCTTATTTAAAAGGGAAGATTTTATTTTAGTGGCCCGGAGATGCAATGGCAGTGTTCATGCCAGCTAATTTCGTTATAATAATGAAAGCAGGTCTTTCAAAGCGAGCTTTTCTGGAATTGCATTGGGATTTAACGTTTTCTGTTTTTCGTCAATGCGAGTTATGCAAATTAGGTTATGAAAGGTACTTCGTTGGTGATGGCTGCAGGACAACACGGATTTTTAAGTCTTCAGAAAAGTTTTTTTTTCTTTACCTTTGTCATGAATTTAACTGGTAGAGAAAAATCATTTGTCGAATTTGAAAGTGGAAAAAAAATTGTCTGTAAAATATGTATAAAATAAGGAATGATCAAATGATATTTCATTATGAGCAGTTTATTCTTCACTTAACACAGCAAGGAAGTAACCTGACAAAAGATCACAAATTTCAGTTAAGACGTTGCACCTAAATAATTTTTAATGTTCATTGGAGTCTGGGAGTGACTTTGCAAAGACATGGAAAAAAACAGCGGGAGAATTCTCCCTCAGGTTTCTCATATACTTCTAAAATATAAAATAGACACAATGACAAACAGTCTACATAATAATGGATTTGGTTTAAAATTTTAGGCACGTTTGTAATTCTGATGCAAAAAACCATACGCCAAATTTGATCGATCTTTTGTGTTATGGTATTCTCATGTTCACGGACGGATTCCGTTTGTCGGAGTCCGTCCTAAATTAAGTAGGGACCTACAATCCTGGTGTAAAGACGCATACCAAATTCCATCAGTCTAGCCTGTTTCATTTTTGATTTACCTTCACAGATACACAGACCGACACACATATACAGACCGACAGAGAGACATAATTCCAAAAATGGTTTCTCGGATTAGGTGGGAGGTCAAGTGCGGGAAGATTTTTTTAAAGTATTGTGGTCTAATTTTTTGATGTTTACAATACTATCGCCTTCTGTACTTCGTACGAGAATGCAATATCTAATTGCACTTTGTTTTACCCTGTAGTCCCGGACTTTCCCGGAGAGGCACCACGAGTTCGTGGATGAAGAGCCACCGGATAAATAATCGGGGTCTCGCTTCCCTTGGGAATATACTAATGGAGTGGGAGGGATTGAGTTACCTTCACTTCGATGACGAGGCGTGCTTCCTACAGGAAGCGTTGGGTTGTGGGCGGTGATGGCTTCTAGGACTCCAATCTTAGTTTCCGACTGCTGTCGTAGTGCCGGTAATTGAAAAGTTCCGCATGTCTAAGCAGGACGGGAGTGGCTCGTTTATGGTTACCCTGTGGCGTGACTCAAAACTATAAGCACCAAATCGCACCTCTAAAGAACTCTGTCACAACTCAAAAAATAGGCTTTGAACCAAAAAGTAAATCTGAACTATTGGAAACAAATGTTAAAGACATGCTAAACGAATGTTAATACGTGTGCACTCTAGCGGCAAGAATAGCAAACAGTTTGGTGACGTTGTTAAACCATGCAGCAGTGGCGGATCCAGGATTTGGGTCTGGGGGGCTGAGGTCATAATTTTGTATCGTCGTGACTTCATGGCTTATGTAAGTCAAAACACTTTAATTTTACTCACCTGACAGTAAGAATCACAAAGGCACTACGATACCTTCGATAATTTAATTTAAAAAAACAATTAAATAACTAGCCAAAAAAAGATTTCGGCAGCGTTAACGCTACAAGTGGAATGACTACAAAAGCGGAAAAAATTTCGAGCCTGTAAAGCCAGAAAGCAATGTTGCCACTTTTTTTAAAGGAGGAGATTAAGAATAAACAGGTGTAGTGATTTTTAAAAAAATCAAGAATTTTGGTCTAGCTCCGGGGGGTGCAGCCCCATTGCATCCCACTACACCCCCTGGATTCGCCACTGCCATGCAGATGTTATCTCAGGCTTGCTAACTGTAAGTTTAACTCAGAAACGTATTTTTTTAGCTATTACAGTGTTCTTTTCTTGGAACGAAATGCAAGACACAAAGGGATTTCAAAATTATATCTGAAATGTAAATTTAATGAATATCACGTGAACATGAATTGGAACCAAAATAATAATAATTAATGAGAAGACGACTTTCTTTTCCAGAATTATATTTTTTAATCATTTGGTAAGTGTACGCAATTAAGCAATCAGGAACCATGCAGCTTTCGATGCATTTCGAGTTCATTACTGCAAACTGTATAGAAGTGGATCTAACTGCCTGGCCCCACGTTGTGCGCCAAATTTATATATAGCAGTGGATATAAATGCCTGGCTCCACGTTGTGCGCCAAATTTATATATAGCAGTGGATATAAATGCCTGGCTCCACGTTGGGCGTCAAATTTAAAAAATAACAGCGGATCTAAATGCCTGGCTCAAAGTTGGAAATCAAAATAACACTGTCTAATTCTTTTGGAAACATTGAGATTTATTACAAACTCAAACATTAACACATAAAGAATACATATTTACATTAATACTAGCTTTACAAAGGGATTTAGGATTTGGGCTCCTCGTTGTAGTTCACTTCGTCATTCCAGAGTTCTAACTGGCATTTTCAAAATCGACGCCTTACCACCGTATGTGGCGCTGTTCTTATTACGCAAGCGCATTTGTTACAACTGTACTTATGTGTATGTGGTTTTACTCCAATCCGTTGAACAACAGACTACTTATAAAGCAATAATTCATTACGGAAAATACTGAATCATAATTTTTTTCTGTGCATTTTTGAGAAAACAACTTCATTTCAAAAGGTCTATTTTGGAGTTGCTTCTTGATAAATCAACTGTGTCCAAATGAATATTTGCGAGCAAATAGAACTTTCTCTCGTACATATAGCACTATTTAAAACTCGTACAAGTGTTGTAAAATATCGAATTTTATTTTATATAATACTGAGTATTGTAAAAACAGAAGATTTATTTTACTATGCGTTTTGTGGTATACTTTTTCGCTGTTTCTTATTATTAGCAGTATTTGGAAGCCATGACAATTTCGAACAAAATATTTTTGGCACCTGGTATAAATATAATATATTACGAACATAATTTTCATTAATTTAGATTTTCGTTATGAAGCCTCGAAAATTTTTTAACTTCATTAGCGTTAATAGCTTATAATTCCTTTCATGAGTTGTATGTTTTAAGCATGTATTATATTCAATTAAATTATATTTGACTAAAATATTTACTTTCAAATGTTGTAAAATAAATTCTGATTCTATCAATTATAAATTTTTTTAAAATTTAAAAAATTACAGAAATTTGTATTTAAGTTGCACAAATATTTATTGTTAGTTTGTAAATTAGTACCAAAGGCCTGGGGGATGAATTTATAATTTTATTATAATTTGGTTGTAAAAATAAGTGAGCTCAGTTCAGTATGTGTTTAAAATCCTATGCGTGGAAGTTATCTAAATAAAATAAACAAATTTCTTAAGTGTATTAGAAAGTTTTATGTTTAAGCCTTTATGACGAACTATATATTAAATTAAACTATGCTTGCATTCATTATCAATCAGTTTCTTTCTGTCTTGGAACACTTTTATGCACAATGTTGAAGAAAAACAAATTTTTCGATAAATTAGTTTCATATATTTTCATGTTCAAAATTGACATTCAACTCTCAGTTGTTAAAAAGACAAAATTTATCATCACCATTATCTATTAATTATCAGAATATCTTAGAGAACAATATTTTATTTAAATTTTTTAAGTAAACTTCAGCTACTTTCATTACTGATTGTAAAGAAATAGGAAGCAGAATTTTTATCCTTTTTCCCAACTTCGTCCTCAAAATATTTCGAATATTTATTAAATGCCGTAAACGTAATAACTAATCCAAACAATTTTTCTCCTTCTTGGGGCGAAAAAATTTCAGAATACATGAAATGTAATCTTATGAATGTCCTGAAGAAATCCATTATCCTTATAAGAAAATAATAAATTGACGATAATGCATTCTTCATTCACTGCTGTTAAACGAAAAACATGCGATTGAAAATGATGTTTTCCCATCTTTTAATCAGTTTCATTAATTAGAATTTAAATATTTTATTACCTATCCTTGACTGTACTTCGAAAACTTATGACTTAACACGTTTTCCTATTAGTGATTTAAGTAAACAGTAAAAGTTTCCGAATATTTCATTAAGAAAAGCACGTGATGCATAATGGCATGCACAAGGAAGGACATACTCTACTCTACTGCAATTATTTAAATATTCATGCTAACTAACAAAAGTTCTTGAAATTATTTTTTCGTGTATTCATAAAGATTTACGAACTTTTGAATGCACGTATGGACATGGGGGGCAAAGGGGGACAGTCGCATCCCCACTTTTTGCGTGAAAAAATTAATTTTTATTTTATTTTAGCTGCTCAAAACTAAATTTTGAAATTTTGTTGTCTATCCCTTATACAGTCAGGTTCTTTTAGGTGTCTTTAATTTTTTTTCCTTTCTAATTTTTTCATCCAGTCGCCTACTGCTGCTACCTTACATCTCTCAACTGAGATAGAGGCAGCTAAGACTGAATCTCGGCTCCTACAGCCGTTACCATGGACGGTCGTCCTTGTATATGAGCTCTGCAAGTTATATATGTCGTCAGGGATCACGCTTCCTTGCGTTAGTGTGGTGTGGACACTTGAAGAGTAAGTTGCATGTGCTGATGTTGTTCAGTTACCGGGATTCGAAATTTTGAGATTCGTCCTTAAATAGCTCACGTGTAACTTCAGAACGTGACTTTAATCTAAGAAATCTGTCAGTCACTAAACGGATGAATAGTCTCAGGAAAAAAGAAAAATTACTATTTCATTACCACACCCAAAGTTTCGTGTTAAAGAGGAAAAGTAGAAAGTTATGTATCGATTTTTCAAAACTATTGTATAAATTTATCAATCAATATCGTGAATAGTGAATAGGATTCGAAATAATATTGTATTATACTTTCGACAAAAAGCGTTCTTAAAGAAATAAAGCATTGAACGAAACGCCTGGTATTCAGACAGACAATTTGTCACAAGCATCCAACAAAAATACCGTCAACCGATGCTAATTTGGTACAATATCAAAAAACAAACCATTCTATTATTATCTTTCATTATAATTAAATGCCTGTTCTCTTTATTGGTGTATCTTAATGAACCTCTGGCACCATTTTTCTACGAAGCCCACCACTTTCTTGGCCGATATTCAAAACGCCACTTCGAATTTGGCGCCAGAACTCCATCACTACCATGCCAAATTATTATCTTTCTTTTCTTTTAATTCATCAAGAGCTTCAAAATGTAGCCATACTTCGCAACACTGGTTTCCTCGCAAACCAAGCATGGTCGGAAAGATATAGATTTTTTATTTTTTTGGCGACGGAAGTGTTTTGAATTTGGTTACTATGGCAGTGAGCGTGCCATCGCTTCTATTCTAAATCATGTGACATCTGCATGATATGTCTCATATTTCAGGTGGGATTTCTTCACGTTTTCAGAGCCATTCGCTTGTAATGGGAATTCTTGGGCTAAAGAAAAGTATCTTTTCCTAGAGCTCGGGCTATATCTTGGGAGATGTCACGTGTTAGACCGGCGGGGAAAGGATGATTTAACGGGAAATTCTTTCCCTTTTGTGTTTCTTTCCGTCGAAACGTAACAATTTTTCTACTCACATGCGAGGTATACTTTAAATACTAATTAGAACGTAGAGTAACGAAAGAAAAATGGGCTCGACTTTGCTAATATTGGCACATTCATCCCTTTTAAAACACGGTGAATTCTCTGTGTGCTGTAGGAAGAATTTTGCTAATTTTACATTTTGGTATATAGAAACCGTATTGTTAGTGTCATATTATTCATGACTATGACTTAAATGCTAATTAAAGCATAAATTAACGAAAGAAAAGTGGAACCAATATTGGTAATATTGGCACATCCAACCCTCTTATAACACGGTAATTTCGTTCTGAGTTATAGGAGGATTGTCGCTATATTTGCATTGGGATATACAGAAACCGTATTCGTAGAATGTCATATTGTATGAGGGCTACGGCAACTTTTTCATTATGCTATCAGAATGCTTGATGTAAGAGAATGACTCTTACACACTCTTCAATTAATTGGTTATTACAGGTTTCAATATAATTTCTTCTATGTTTGTAAAATCATCAAACAAAATTTCATCAAATTTTCGTAGTTGTAGTTAATCTAATTGTAATGTATTCTTAATTGTAGTTAATTTTTTGTAACATAATGTAACGTTGATCGTAATTGTAATTTGATGACGTTTTGCAGGGTTTCTTTCCCGGGAAAACGTAAGATTTTTGGATTCCGGGAATTATACTTTTTGGATTCCCGGATTTATTATTTTGATTTTGATACTTTTATGATTTTGGATATGGATTACTTTTATGGTTGGATATGGATTACTTTTATGATTGGATAGGGATTACTTTTTGGATATGGATTACTTTTATGATTTTGGATACTTTTTGGATTCCCGGGAACAAAAAATTGCAAATTATTCGGAAAATCACCTCTCACGAATGATATTTTACAAAATTATGTTAAAGCAGAGTTTGGTTATAAAAAGATGGTTTGTTTAGACACCAAAACACGCTGAAATAGTTTATTGGCAATTTTCAAAGTTTTTTGGATATAAAATCAGCAAATTCAAAAGCATTAATTGATATTAAAGAACAAAACATTTTGATTTGATAATTCAGAATTTGAAACTCTTACTGCAATTGTATCAGGCTCGAAGCCAGTAAAAATTGGCCTAGAAGAACTAAGCAGGCTAAAAGCGACTTTGCTAACTGCCGAAGGAATGTTTCTTTCATTATTGGAGCGTTGAACCAACAAAACTCAGAATTTGCTAAGAATATTAAATGTTCTCTGGTCCAAAGAATTAGTAAGAGAAGCAATGTAATTTTTGTTGGATTAATGCAATATCTAAATGTTGGTAGAAAGTATGATGCTGCTGCAGTTATTTTTGATCTTCCACGTTTACAATATTAAAACTCTTTGATTCAATAAGCTAAAATAATTATGATAATGCTTTTTTGCGAGTTAAATGAATCACTGTCCATCTCTTCGCACTCAGAAGAAAAGTGCACGGAAAATTTGGAAGAGAACTTTAACTTTGAGAACTTTTTCTTTAACTTTGTACGAAAAATTAGAAAAAGTGATCTACTCAAAGGCAAAGGCCCTACGTTGTTCTACTAGCAAGAGCACCAGCTTGAGCAAGACAGTGAAACAAGAATTGCAGTTATTTGACTCAACAGAACATCGGTCTTGAAATATTATAATACTGGGTGAGGCTTTGAAAAAAAAACACAATTCCTCCAACAATCAGTTGAAGCTGAGAGGGTATTTTCTGCTGCCGGGTTGTTCATAACAAAGCTAACAACTAGGCTGAATGATAAAAGCATCGATTGCTTATGTTTTCTTAAATCATACTTTAAAAATGAATGATTAATAAATTTTGTAATTTTGTAGCTCAATATATAAAGGAGTAGAAATTTTGGTTTTATGAATATCCTTATTTTTATAATTATTTTTGATATCAATTAAAAAGTAACAAATTTTTAGATTTTTCAAATTTTGAGGCATTTTCGGAAAAGACTGATATGTTCCCGGGAAGGAACAAAGGCCAGAAAATCACAAACCCTAGTTTTATAATTGTTTTGTAGTTTCGCGCTTCCTAATATGCTAGAGTTCTGAAATTTTGTATAGTTGTGTGTTCTTTGGGACAAAACAATATTTCAATGTTTTCAGAGCTTAATTACTAGTTAATCGATTAATTTTAATTCAGTTTTCATTCCATGAGAGAAACGCCATCTGGTAAGGATTTGAGGAAACAATTATTGCAAGAATTCTAAAATAAGTATAATAATGAATTATAAAATTTATCGAAGTCTAAAAAGTAGAAAATAATAAAATAAAAATAACTGTTTTAAGAAAGTCGCTAACTAATGATAATGATTCGAGTTACAATATACATTTATCGGTTTTAATTTGTTTAATTTTATCTATTTCTGTATTAATTTAGCTGAATAACTACATCGGTCAGCATTAGAGAATCAAAACATTTGTTAAATCGTAAAGACATTTTTACGTGTGTATATTAAAAAGCTATGAAGCTATCTAAAGAATGTGTCTCATTTAAAAATACGATCACTTAATATTCCTTACATCTCATTAAATGGTTTAAAACAGCAATATAAATATATAACAGAACGCCAAAACCATACAATATTATGTAGTAAAACAAATAAAATCAAAGCACAATTTTATTATTTCTCATTATACTTCATTCTATACCTAGCATAAGAACCGATTTTGTAGGATTAATTAGTAAGATTAAGGCTGATAAAGGATATAATCATTTTAATACGTTTTCTTAGTGTAATTCATTTAAAGGACAGAAGAGATTTAAAGATGCCCTTAAAAAACTTTAAAATTAATGCAGTTCAACTAAACATAAATTTTATAATGTGAATGAAAGAAATTCAATGTTTAAATTTACTCACGAGACGGTTAACGCTGAATCATTTATTTTCATATTAATTAATGACACTTTTAAATTTCAAAATTTTCAAACTAATGAACTATTTATATTGTTTAAAAAATTATTCGTACGAATTCAATCATTTACTTCTAATCCATTCATATCTGAGGTCTTTTTAATCATCTAAGAGATAAATTTCAGTCATAATCTAAGCTGGAAATATTTTCCCATTAATATAATCTTTTTTTTTTTTTTTCATTTCGAAACTTACAAATTACTGTCGCTGATCTCTTTAGCCATAGCTTGCAATCAACTTTGGTTCTTTCTTTTTTCCCCTGTGACTTCCTTAGTGATGGCATGAATTCTTGTTCGTAGAATGTATGTGCGTTCCTTTTTTAAGTTAAAATCGTAATTTTAATGCTAAAGTTCTTTTTAGAGATGTCTGACTGACAGAATTATAGATAAGGGACCGTCCACAAATGATGCCACGCTTGGAGGGGGAGGGGGTTCGTGAAATTGTGACAGTTTGTGACAAGGGGGAGGGAGGGGGTAACAAGAAGTGTGACATCACACATTTTGGTTAAAATAAAAACATTTAAGTCAGCAGATTAAATTTTGAAGTTGCCATAATTTGAGGGTATTTTTTTAATCGGGGCTAAAACAACTTTCATGTGATTTTTTTTCACTTATATTCCTTTCTTTTCGAAAAAGGCATTCAGGGTAGGTTCTGAGAATATTGTAGCAGAAGAAATTCTTCACCATGAGAAGAAAACCTCCGCCTGTCACACCCTTGAAATGTCCAACAAAAGATACGTCGCCCCACCTGGGTGAGTGGTAGAACTGGTAGTGGCACAAACAGGTTGATCTTATTGAGGCGCTTTTTTTTTTAAATTCAATCTGTTTAAGAGTATTTTGTGTTCATAAAGTAAAGATAACATTTACAGTAAAATATATCAAATTCCAAAATGCTACTGTTTTCAATTGCTCTTTTATATTAATATTTTATTACTATTGTATATTAATTAGACTTTTTGTTGTAAACCTTAATCTTATTTCATACAAAATAAGTACACATATAATCATTATTATTGTTATGCTCACAACTATCATTGAAACACATGGTTAAAGTTTAAAAATAAAGTTTGAAATATGATCTATAACGTAGTGCTTTGTTTCTGAACTGCAAGTATATGTTTATGTAATATAGCGTGGCATGTGACAAGGGGGGAGGGGGGATGGTGAAGTGTGACGCTTTGTGACAAAGGGGGGGAGAGGGTCAAAAATATTGAAAAAAAGTGTGACATCTTTTATGGACGGCCCCTAATGAAAACTCTCGATGTCTGTTTCAACCATTTATTTTACGAATATTGTTATCTCCTTCCTGTATTATCATATTTTAATGTGAAATTTTAAATAAAATTATTCCTACCTATTTGCTACTATAGTAAAAATAATTAATTTCATTTGATGAAAAGTTCATAAAATGTAAAAAAATCATGGAATATTTTTAGGCTCAGTTGTTTGAAGTTTAATACTTTAAGCGCTGTCTTGTTAATTAGGAAATATAATTTTACAAATTGCGGCAGTAATATAATAGCGTGTAAAATTCAGGATGTTTACATTTGAATGGAAGAAAGAATATAGCGGAAATGTGTGTGAATTAATTTTTATCGTTAATATTCCATAAATTAAGTTCGCATCATATGTGTAATTGAACATAATTATCAATTAATTGTTCATTCTTTAATTCAGAAATTTCTTAAATCAAACATTACTTAAACAATTCCGTTCTATTCGTATATAACTGAAAATTTCATATAATGAACCGTAACTTCATTTAAACCATACGCTCGAGAGACCAGTATAGCAGGATAAATACGAAGAATCAGTTTATATTGGTCTTATTTGCCTAATATTATTCTGAAATATAAACTCAAAAACTGAAATAGTTTGTCTGTAATAGATTTAGAATTTAACAATGGAATGAAGTCAAAATTATATTGAGAAATTAATTTTATACAACAGGTCATATACGTTTCTGTTTAAATATATTTCACGGGAATTCAAAAGGAAATTATTATACGAATGCAAATTAAACTTTCTAATATTGTTTACTGCAAAATTGATCTCTTGTACTATCTTCCATGGAAGTTGCTATACTATTTATTGATGGTTGCTCTAGTGATAATTAATAGTTTGTCATCTGTTGTGATATAACCTTATGCTTTAGTTGTCTGAAATTGCGATAATGTGGAGAACGTAGACGTTGGAGCGCTTAATAATAATTAAACGAATTTAATGCAGTTCTATATTCAATCTAATGCAACATGGTTTACTTACAAACATTGCTAACAATAAATTTTAAAAGAATTCTGCTAAGCGTCCATTTGCTTTAGTTTGCAATTTATTGCATAGAATATTCACATTTTTATCGAGACTTTTGTCTTAGGTCATGGCTATTGCCATTTACAGTCAAAATTAGTATTACTGTAAATAACAAGGTTTTATGGTACAAGTGCCGGGCTATCCTGTGCCAACAATGCATCAATAATGTAATAAAATATTTCATCTCTTACTACATGCTCGTGTTAACAATAAATCCTGAATAATTCTGATTTATCCAAATTTAATCTAATTTATATCTCAATGCGTAGAGTTTTCACTTTCCTATTCAGCTCTTTGTCTTTTATCATGGTCCTTGACTTTAGTATGAGTATGAGTATTAATGTTTTTTGGGGGAACGCAAGAGCCGTGTATAGCCATATAACCAGGAACATAACAGTGTAATCATGAGCTTGATTTAATTTTTCCCAGGAACATAACAGTGTATTAGCAGTGTAATCATGAGCTTGATTTAATTTTCCCCAGGAATATAATAGTGTATTAGCAGTGTAATCATGAGCTTGATTTAATTTTTCCCAGGAACATAACAGTGTATTAGCAGTGTAATTATGAGCTTAATTTAATTTTTCTCAGACATCTTCTTTTCCTTTTTTATCTCTACTTAAAACTCCTTTTTCTACCCTACCTTGTTTTTTCTTTATAATTAACAAATGCGGTACTTTTAATCGCTTCCTCTTTCATCAGATTTATTTCATAGCAAACAGTTTCAAACCTAGAATACGATGATTTCTCCGTTTAATGCCTTTCGTCGAGAACTACAAACCTTGCAGAAGTTGCTTGAGATATAAATTAGACAGCAATATAAAATGATGAGCATAAAGAGTCTGAAGTACTGAATAGCATCTGTAGCATTCAGTTCATGGTCTAACTTCTTTGTCTTCTTGTAAACAGATGATATCGGTAATCTATATCTATCATGAAATGAGAATTTGATATATTTCAAATAAAACGTAGACCTTTGTCCAACATTTTTTAATTCAATAACGTGGATCATTTATTCGCTAGATTATTTCGAATAATTCCAAAAAAAAAATTTCAATTGCATAAAGATTATTTAAGATACCACGAAATACATCAGTTCCCTTAATGATGTGTTGAGACAAATATTTTAGCTTTAGAACAAAGAAATAGATAATTTTAGTTTAGTTATATTAACGTCCTGTTTTGTGGCAATATGAGTGGTATTTCGGGGAGACCTCGTTGTTTTGAACTGTGATCAGTTGATGCATGTGACACCTTTTCCAAACTTCGGTGTCACACCAAAAGAAGGACACTTGACCCATGAGTTAAACATGCTCCGGGCCCTCATACTCGGAGGATCCTTGATGGTATTGGGTCGACCCTCCCGTCCCAAAGACAAGACTTTGTCATAAGATTACCCGAGAAATGAGTCTGAAAGCAGTAATGAAATCAAGAACCAATCTCGAAATTAGATAGTGAGTGTAAAATTATTTTTAAATATAGCTGCCTCAAATATATACACCATTGCCGACACTTCCCCCTCCAAACTTCAACGTCACACCATTGGAAGGGCGTTTGACTCTCGACGGATTTAGTAGAGCAAAATTTAGAAATATAGCTGTCTTTTGAGCCGACACCTCTGTCTCCAAACTTTCACGTGAGACCAAAAGAAGGACGCTTGACCCATGACAGTTAACACGCGACGACCACCACACCCGGCGGATCTTTCCCGTCCCAAAACCCAGACTTTGTCAAAAAAATCATCCAAGAAATGGACAACTGGACGCTTATGTAATCGAGAACCAATTCCAAAATTACGTAGAGAGTATAGCAGCATTTTGAAATATAGCTGCTTTCACAAAAAATGACAGAAAAAAACTAATGCTGAATTTTTCTATGCATTACTGCTTTATAAGCAATCTTCTGTGTTACGGACTGGAGCTATTTGAATTTTTCGTAGCAAATTTTACGCACTTAGGTGCCGTTTGTATTACTGAATCCAAAATTCATTACATGGCAGTTGGTTCCCCTTTGCATAAGTGCATCCTATTATGTTGGACCCTACATTGGAAGTATTTTTATCACTCTGAAAGGAGGTTTTCCTTATAATACGGGCTTATGTTTTAATGTTTCCTAAATCCACCCAGCTCTTCTTGTCCCTGGAGACTGGGGAACTGTTCCCTTTCGTGCTAACGGCAGTCTCCCTCTCTCTCCCTTTTTTCTCTGTTTACTTATTATTATTCCCCACCGTCCCACTATGGGCCTTACACCCTTTCGGGTAGGCTGGGTCGGTGTGGGTTCCTTTCCTTTCCTTTCTCCACGGAATGTGTAATAGCTGATCGAAGAGTATATTATTTTAGAAGCAACGTGACTTTTCTGGTTGATTAGTGTTTTGTGTTCTTAATATAATCTTTGGTGCCGCCTAAACTGAAATACTTTCTACTTCTGCATATCCTTCTACTAATATTTTTTTACAGTACATTTTAAAGTTGACAATTTAAAGAATGATTCAACCTTCTCAACTATTCAATTACGATAACAAGCGGATAAAGCAGACTGGTTGGCAAATAGCTTGTCGAGTCAACATCTTCTCGGGAAAATGGCTGCCGGTCAAATGACTAGATCCTTTCAAGTCTTTTCTAATTCGCAAAGTGTCTGCGAGCTTGTCTAAATAAAACTTTTAGTTTTGTTTTATAAAAAAAATATGAAAAAGCTTTGAGACTTCACAAATGGAATAGTGAGTATATAAACAGCTTAGATGACGCAATGTCTCGGTTATAAACGAAACGCAGAAAGATAAAAACTTCTTGGTAAGAGACTAAATAAACATTGAACTAACTAGTACAAATTATTATTAAAAATCCCGTTAAAATGTTTCGTTGTAACTTTTTAAAAATTTTATAAGTCATCCACTGTTTTAATTATAATTTTTTAATATAGTATTAATAAACATTCCTTTTAGTTTATTAACATTTTTATCATTTTTTTAGTTTTGAATTAACGAATTAAAACAAAAAAAGTGATGGAAACGGATTTTCCTTTTCATTAAATGCATTTAATCATAATTTAGAACTTCATTTATCTGTTATTCGAGCACTAAAATCAATAATCAAAAGCTCGGAAGTAAACGAGAAAAATTCGAGGCTCGATAACGCTAATTAATGATTTTATTTTAGGTTATATTACGATAAGATATTTTTTAACTGAATAAAGTTATTTTCATTATGCATCTCTCTGAAATTATTTTATTTTTGTGGTAAATTTTTTAATTACTGTGTAGATAGCTTAAGTAAAATGTTGAAACGTTTCTTTTTACTATTTTTTGGTATTCGTTTTTTAAAAAACTTGGCTTAAAATAGGAACCTACACTATCAAAGCAGACCTAGATTGACAATTAGATTAAATAATTTTCGTTAAAAAAATAGCTTGAAAACTCATAACAAAAGTAGATTTAGGATACATAAAGAATATAAATTCTTTATAACATTTGTCATATAAAAGCATTTAAAAGTAAATACTTGAAATATTACAGGATATAAAAGAATCATGGAAAATAATAAGATTCCGAAACTAAATTGGCTATTTTTAATCGATTTAAACTATTTTTATTCCAGTTTATTTTACATTAAATGTTGCAACTTCAATCTAAATGAAAAGTAAGTATTTTAGATACAGTAAAACCCCAGTTAACCGAACTCGTATTAACGGAGTCCGGGTTATCCGAATTGCCTCTGAAATCGCAAATTCAAAAAAAAACCCGCCAGCTGACGTCATTCTAATGAAAAGACGGCGGGACATTGCTAGTCGAAAATGTTGGGAGAGACGCAAGAAACAAACAAAAATTGCTGAGTTTTATGAATGAGTAATTAATGTACTTGAAACTATTATCTATCTTATTAAAATTCGAAGGTAAAAATACATATGTATCTATGTCCTTTTATCTTCTCACGAACCACTGAATCCTGAAACTAGCCGTAAGTACCAAAAGATGGAAAACAATCCAAGGAATCCATTTCGACTATTTAAATTCCGAAATTGTAATTAGTTAAAGAGATATTAATTAAAAACGTCAAAATGAATGAACGTGCGCCATCTATTGGCAGCATGGTGAATTCATTCACGGCGGACTCTTTTTTCGCCTATTATTAGTTTTCACATCCGGTGTTGCATTTTTTTATTTATTTAACGGAAGTTGGTATTTCTTTTTGAGCGAGCTTCTGTGTTTGGATTTATTAACAATGGGAAAAAATCATTTTCATGCTTTTTTCTTTCTTTTTTTATTAAAGTGTTTAACATCGTAACGTTTGTTAGGGAAAGTAAGTGACAGTATTTGTTGATTGTAGAGAAAAACGGAGGCGGGGCATAAGAAAATATATGGATCCCAAGGTCTCACGCGATCTCACTTCTCTCCGCCCGGGAATACCCTATTATTCGTGATAGCCCGTGCAACGCCGGCCACACAGCTAGTTAAGTATATATTAATGTATATACTGTAACCCTAAAAATGTAATTTTAACTTTAATTTAGAAAGTAAGTGAGTTTTGAATTCGTTTTACACTCAAAATATTGCAGAATTACATACAGTAATTAAATACAAAATAGCTATAGATGTTCATGGCTTAACCGAAAAAATCGTTATCCGAAACGGTTTTACCCCTCCGGGTTCGGTTAACCGGGGTTGTACTGTAATTCACTTTTGCTTAATCAAAATAAATCGTTTCTTCGCTTTCTTTAATATAACTAGCGGTTACACCCCCTGCTTGCTCCGCTCTCCAATCCCAAGAATCAAGTTGTGATTCTTTTGGGATCACTACGTGATCCCAGTTAACTTCGCTCTCTCGCGATACAGTTATGCATTTCTGCTAGTAATACGAAATTATAAATACATGAATTACTGAAAGTAATTTAAATTATCTGAAATTACATTAACTTCTAAAATTAATTTTTGATCAATTACTAAAATTAAAATCTTCTGGTAGCTCAGAGATATATATGTAAATGTTAGAAAGAAATCTGGATGATAATATATATAATTCTAAGATGTTTAAAAATCAAAATTATTTACTTCAATCAGAAATCAGTCATTTAAAACGTCTTTCCACACATAATTGACAATATCTTAAACAGTTTTATTTGCCCTAACTTCATTCCACCAAAATTTTAAGCATGTCTTATTTTCAATGAAATATAGCTGAGAAAAGCTTCCCCGCATATATTCACACTCACTCCAATTATTATTTAGCCAAGAAAGATATAACTATTCTCTCTGGGCAGTTATTTATGTGTTAAACTTCAGAAAATTTAAGTCGTCAAGAGATGATATAACCCAGTTTACAACCTTTTACCTATAAAAGGACCATTTAAAGAGAAAAGTGGCTTGAAACAGGCTCATATGAACTTTTCAAAATTGAAACCATAATAATTGTGTATTTTCAGCTTTTTAAAATTGATAATATCCTGTTTACTCATGTTATGTTGCTCTGAAAGCTTCCCCACATGTATACGGACTCACTCCAGTTACAATTTAGTCAAGAAAGGTACAGCATTTTTCTCTGAGTAGACGCTTATGTTTTTTAAAACTCAGAAAATGTGAGTAATCGAAAGATGAAATAGCCCATTCCTCAACTTTTTAACTGAGAAGGATATATTAAGGAGACATTCATTCATTTGCCTAATCGAAACTGCAAGATTTAAAGTTATTTTGTTCAAACTATTTAAGTGAAAGAAATCGTTGTCTCAGACTTGATTTGATTTGGGGGTTTTCAGCAACAAGGGCTATTATCCCCTATTCATTCCATAGTTCTTTTCAATCCGTAATCAAAAAGGAGGTGAAAATTGCCATCAAAAGACGGGCTAAAATGATTGCCGATCTGATTCGGTCAAGAGAAAAAAAAATGGCACCCTGCTAGAAAGGCACCCATATTCTTTTCGTTGTTTCAGACTTTCCGCCGATATAAACGAACCAAACTTGCTACCTGTTGCCAAACGGTGATTAAGAAATTCGACCCTTTTTTGTCGCCACATAAGAGAGTTATATAGAGAGATACGAGTTTATATTTTTATATTGTGTATGTCTTAACGCATTCATACATTTCTAAATATATGTTTACAATGAATTATCCTAAAAGCACATTCGCTTTTATTGCATGCTTGTTTTACAATATTTCTCGAAAGAAGACGACGAGGCTAAAAACTCTTGTAATGAAAGCAACGCGCTCACCTACCGTTACGTTACTTAAAGGTGAAGTAAGAAACCTGAAACGGAAGTAATTAATGTTAATGGGTGCAAATTGCTTACGAGCAAACAATTAAGTTAATGGGTAGAAGGCAAGTTGAACGAAATCTCTGCGAAGGCTTAATACGAAGTGAGCTCAACCTTTATTAGAAATTTTTATGAATTTATTTGCAATAAAAGTTGGAAAAAACGCAAAAAATACCATTCGAAACGGGCTGTTCTTTTTCCGAAAAATATGAAATTAAAAATAATTTTTCGAAATCCACGCTAGATAAAAATAACTATTATTGAGTTTTGTTTCCGTGTAAAAAGTGAAATGATTTAAATTAATTGTTATTTATAAAAAAAATTACACAACTTTGATTATTAAAATTAATGAAATAAAGAAGAGTGGCAGTTTTTAAGATTTTTTTAAAAATAAATTTATGTCTTAATTTTTTACTATCGAATAATGTGCCCCGTTGCTGTTCGGGCTTTAAAAATTAAATATGGTTGATTTCTCTTTTCATTCGGAAACAGTAGGAAATGATTTCTTTATTTGATGAAGAATGTATTAAACAAGCATACATAATAAGTATTAATTTTTTAATTAACTTTTTTTACTGTTTTATACAGCATTTTGTCCATATCTTGATTTAGTGATAGTACGTCCCACTAAAATATTAAATGAAATATGAAATAAAATATATATTACTTTTTTAAATTTATATTACTCTGGACCTTGAATTACGATGCTCGATAAATATTAGAGATAATATGATGCATATTAATATTATTTCGCAAATTAAAAAAAATCACTGCAAATTTAGTGCAAAATATAAACACGATAGAAATCAGAATAATTTCTAATTATTTAAAGATTATTATTGATTGACGAATGTAAATTTAATTCTTCACTTTCAAACATTAAATCTGAAAAATGGTAAAAAAAGATAGTCCAATCATGTATTCAGCGTAATGAATTGCAAAAATAATCGGTTTTCCTTTGTGAAAAGCAGAGCAAAACTTTTAGGTTTCAAAAGTCTTAAAGCTGAGCTAAATTTTATATCGTTAATTTTTTTTGCAACAAATATTTTTCAAAGAAATAAATAAATTCTCCTCGATTTATTCTATGCATGTGTTTCACTTTTGCCTGCGCATTGTACAATCAAAGTGCCCTTTGGTATCCATAAAATTCCTCTAGAAATGTCCAAAATTACCTTTCGCGCACTGATGATTTGACAAGGAGATTTCTTAATTTAGTAATTTTGATGTTACTCTGACATCGCAAATTCTCATCCGAAGTCAGCCATTTTAACGCCAACTTAACATTTAAAACATGTTTCTATTCAATAACGACAGGTTGATTGCAGTATATTTTTTCTGATTTTCACAATTTTTATTATTTTTTTATAATAGTTACGATAGCACACAAATAAATGTTTTTAATATTTTTTTCAATTTAAGGTGTGGTAAAGTGAGGGTAAATAAATGCAAGGACTAAAGGTGCAAAAAATACCCACACTGGCCCGGCCTACCCAAAAAGGGTGTAAGGCCGAGTGCGTGTAATATTTTTATTGAGGTATGAATAGGAAAGCACAAGTTAAAAAATCTTTAAAAATTGTCATTTTTGAGTAATATCAAACGCCGCGAAAAGGCGAGAAAATCAAGAATGCTTATGCAGAAAAAGTACTTTTCCCGTTAAAGGATATACTCCAAAATTTACTATAGATCAAGAATTTTTGTACAATAAACACATACAAAATTGTATTGATATATCTCGTCGCGCTTTTTAGTTATTGTGTTTGCATACATACGGCAGACACACATACATGTATCTTTTTTATTTATGACTAGCCGCCTTCGGCGACCAGCTTCTCCGCTGGAAATATAATTTCAACTGAATCTCTTATGTATAATTTGATATTAATTGTTCCCTTAACAAAGTAATTTTAATCTTTATTTACGATAGACGTTTTTAAAAATTTATTAAAATTAGAAAAAAACTCGTAGAAACTTAATTAGTATCATTGAAAAGGTAATTTTTTTCACTTTTAGATGGTGTAAAAATGATTTTTGTGCTGTAATATTTTTAAATTTATTAAGGAAAAGCGCCAACATTTCGCTTAATTTGTAATTAATTAAAATTCTAATTACAATTTCAAAAAAAGCGCTCCGAGATGAACATTCTCACCCTCCAAAGTATATTAGCGTCACATTTTGTAGCTCTAAGTCCAGCAGTCTGCCCTATAGAGCGCCACACACACGTTCTCCTTTGTTATTAGTAGAGATAGTGTAAAGCATTGAAATTCATCAAAATCTCTTTGTCAGATTCTTTGATGGTCGCAGTACTTTATTTAAAAGTACTTTGCAATTAAGTCGTTGTTGGTTGTGAGTTTTAATGTCGCAAGAGTCATGTTTAGGACAAAGTGCTCTCGCCAACGAGAAAATAAACATTATTAACTAGAAGAATTTAGTCCATTTAGAGATAACCAGAACAACTATTTTCTGTTTTGTACTTAAAGAAGAAAACTTTTGAAGTTTTAAATGTTCCTGCAAAACGAAGCTTGTTCTGTTATTCAGAAAGTTGGCACAAGCGATTCTTCCAGCACTTAGTTGCTGTTAATCAGTGACAGCATAATTACGGCTTATTGTGAAGTCCTCAAAGCCTTCGAAAGTCCTTAATCACTACATCTTGTTTATCAAGCCGTCCACCTACGCTGGGTTAATTATAAGTCATTTAGATCTTTAAACGTGTCACTAACTTTTAATGAACCTTTGTTTTAGACCTTACCACTAAAGTTTAGAAATAAATTGCTACCAAGTTGCCAATAATTAAAAGCTACTTAAATGAAAACTCTTTATTGGTTGGTATTTTGCAGCACAATTTACCAGTAGTCCGTATTTAGAATTGACTGAATAACTGCTGTTTGTAGAAGCAATTATTTGGGGAGTTCCAATATTTATAAGAACTAATGTTGCTGAAAGTATTTTTTAAAAAAATATATAGAATGCCAAAATTATTATGCAATTTAAGTAATGGCTAACTGTTTCATTGAGCATGTTCACTTTGTTTTGCCTTTTCTTCCTACTACCAGTGAACATATTACCTATAAAAGCAAATATTTTGTAACAAGATATCTATGTAACATATTGGTTGCATTAGTTTAGTTATATTAACGTCCCGTTTTGAAGCAACACGAGGGCTATTTTGGAACGGACCTCGTAATTTTGAACCGCGGTCAGATGACGAGGACGACACCTGAGCTGGCACCCCCTCTCCAAGCATCCACGCCACACCAACGGGAGGGCGTTTGGCCACTACTTATGATTTAGCATGCAACAGGCCCCATACATGGAGGATCACTTTAAATCTTATGCTCTTGTTTTATAAGCACGTATGCTGTAATGAGTAAAAAATAAGAAATAAATTGATATATATATATATAAATTAACTTGCATGTAGCAATTAAACTTTTTTAAAGTTCATATTATCCTGTAATTAGCAGTAAAAAATGCAAAAAGAAGTAATAATGTAACTTGAAAACAAAAAATTACGATAGGAAAAACATGTTAAAGAGAAAAAAACTGGTTCATTTTATGCCGATATTTAACTAAAGAACAAATAACACAAAACTAAATTTAGAAATCGATTACTTGTTCGAAAAAAATCAATATCAGTGGGTTTCTTTTCTTCTCAAAAACAAATCTAACGATCAGAATGGCAGATTTGAAAAGTTGTTAACACAAAGAGTCTACTTTACAGTTAGAAAAAATTCGAATAAAAATATCTTAGAATGCTGAATTTCCGATTCCATTACGAGAGCAAAAGAAGGCACAATTTGAGTGAAAAACCTATCGATCTCTGTAGTATCTGCGGTATGCTGCTGCATACTATAGAATACAAAGAAGTAATTTTTTTTTGCTATTTCTAAATATTCAGATTTGATCTTAACAACAAATTTATCCACATATTTTATTTAAAAAAAACTTTTTTCGCACGGAAAGTCATTAGCTTTCTAACTTTGTCCACAATGTCGTTAAAAAGTTTCTCATTTACAAAGTCGATGTCTGTGTACGTAAAAATATAATAACATTTCCATAAACAGCTAGCAATTACAAGCAGTTCTAGAAATTGAAAATCAGTACAGCAAATAACAAAGTAAATTACGAACATATTTAGAATTATGTAATAAACATTACAATTATTATGTGAACAGAATTTCGGAAGAAATCTAAGCCAAAAATTACCAGGAGTTGAGATAAAATACTTCTTAATGTAATTATCTTAAAATCTACTGATTTAAACCTCAGAATGTACGCATTAAACTCAACCCAAGATCAAGGTAAAATACGTTGACACTGAAATTTTATTGTCATTAGTGCTGGCAAATAACAACTATGAGATACATACGAACGATTTTTTTCTAATTTCCAAACAACAAAGCTGCTGTCCTTTGTTATATTTATCGCGCAGTAAGAAATAAAACATCAACAAAACAAACGCGACAATTAATAATAATTCAACATATCCTTATTGAAAAAATGTGAAGGCATTGAAAATATTATTTTGGAAATGCTTAGGGATAGTGTACATTTTTCGCTCCATAGAATTTAAATAATGAAACTTTATATGCTGTCGTATTTGTGTTGCGGTTTAAGAAATAAAACAAATGTAAAAAGCAACAAAGGAATTGTTGAATAAAAAATCATTTTTAATCAGGAAAAATTTTAAAATAGGAAATCATCTTATGGGAATGGCATATATTTTCGTACTGTAGTTTTCGAACAATGGAACTGTTGATAGTTGCTAAATTAGTTGTTTTTTCAATAAAAATACTCCTTAAAATTGCAATATTCAAAACCAATGCGCAATTCCTTACCAAAAAATCTAAACAAAACAACCATGTTCGCGTCCTTTCTTTATTGCACAGGATATGGCAGGATAATAGCATTTATGAGAAGGAAAGAATAATCCTTTTTTTCTGTGCCATAGTTTTTGACCGACAAAACTACTGCCTATCGCATCTGTGTTTGCCCAAACAGTAACATGAAGAAACACTGGACAGAGCAGCTTAAGAATAGTAAATTACATTCGCGCAGTAACTCTGATGCAAAAAAAGTAAGACTTGTGAGAAGCTGATGGCAAATTCCATTTTCGGACAACAGTTTTTATTTTCTTTTATAAAAATGTTATTTCATATGTAATAATGCAACAATAGAATAAGTCCTTTGCAATACAATTTGCACATAGTAAAACATTGTCCCACTGTGTCTTTGCTGTGGAAGGTAGAAAAATATTACTCCTATGGAGTGCATAGGAAAGTCCATCATTTTTACCCTGTGTTTTTTAAAAAGCAAAACTGTTTGCTATTGTATTTGTTCCCTTATTTTTACTCTATGCTAACTGTTGTCTATTGTATTGGTTCCATCGTAATTAATAATACTGTAGGATAAATGCAATAATGAACAACCACGTGGCGAACTTCGACCAAAATAGATTTAACACAATGAGACGTACCTATGCTAGCCTCATAGCACTAAAGGAGGTAAGGAGGGAACCTATCATTTTATACCCTATATTTTTTCAATAATTAAACAAAACTGATGTCTTTTGTTGCATTCATTGAGTATTTGAACCAGTCTAAACATATACAGTGAATCTTTATTGCAAAACATAACAAAATATGTCAGATACGTAGGGAAATTTAATTTTTTCTCCCTACAGTCATCAGTCACCCCATCTGTGCTGTAATCATTAGAAGCTCCTGGACGCCTCCTTAGTCGCCGGCCCCCTGTATGAATGGGACTGGGGAGTGAGAACGAGAAACTTTTAACTCTTTCATGTATTTTGTAACCTACAGTACTTAGAACGGGTTAACTCGGGTTATGACCTGAAGCGGTTAAGAATGGGGCTGGCGAGCTAGGATCCTTACAACACAATGGGAGGTAAGGAAGAAAATCCATCATTTTATACCCTGTGTTTTTTCAATAAGTAAACAAGCCTCTTGTCTTTTGTTGTATTCATTGAGCGTTTAACCCAGTCTAAACATAATTCAGTGAATCTTTATTGCAAAACATAACAAAATATGTCAGATACGTAGGGAAATTTAATTTTTTCCCCTACAGTCATCAGCCACCCCATCTGTGCTCTAATCATTAGAAGCTCCTGGACGCCTCCTTAGTCGCCGACCCTCTGTCTGAATGGGACTGGGGAGCGAGAACGAGGGACTTTTAAGAATGGGGCTGGCGAGCCAGGGGCGATCGATAAGTGCGGCACTCGTCTCAGCAGACAGCGATGGCGCATCCGGTCAGCAACGATTCACAAACTCCCACAATGGGACAGCAATCAGCACGGTAAACAAATCATTACACACAACATCGGAATCGATGGGTGAAAAGATGCCTCGAATTCTCGGGAAGATTCAAGTTTATTTGTGGTTAAATTATGTTATAAAGGATTGCTGATAGTTAGGTTGTATATTTGTTATGTTATAAAGGATTGCTGATAGTTAGGTTGTTAGTACGAGGGCAATGTTTTTTGTTATTGCTTTTTAAAATTTCCTTCTTTGATGGAAGCATTGATTGGACTTTATATTTTCCTTACAGTTGGTGCGATGTTGTACCAAATTTTTTTGTGCGTAAACAAGCTGATATTGATGCCACAGTTTGCAAGCACTGGCACAACTTGCTTTTACCAAAAACGATGAGACCCTTTTTCTCTCCATCAACTTCGTAAGCTGGTCAAACGTGAGGATTTTGTTCTTGTTGTCGTACGTTTTTTTCTATATTTTCATGGTAAACTGTCTTGCTAAGCTTGTTCAATATGTGTGTAATTGTTTTCCATAATCAATTCGGAGGATTCGTAACAAGGGGGAATGCATTTTTTTGTTAAAAATTACTCTTTTTGTTGGAAGCATCGATCGACTTTTATAGATGATGCAGATATTGTACCAGAAGATTTTTAGCGTACAAGCTTATATGGATGGCACACATCGTAAGCATTAAAATATTAGCACACTCGCGGACAAATTTATGAGTAGTTTTAATTACTATGTAGATAACTTCCCACCGTTATCCTTCTACCACCAAATCTGTGATGGTTAGGTTTCTTATAACGAACGAAGGAAAGAATACCTACCAGTGTTAGGAAAACGCAGTAGATCCCTTCTTCATATGACTTCAAAAGAGGGTGAAACACTTAACTAGTTTCGTTTCCAAACTTTGAAACGGATTTTGAAATTTCGGCTAACCATAATGTAAATATGTTTTTTAAAAACTCAATTCTTGTTGGTAGTATTGATTCGTCTTAAACAGTGGTTCCTAATTTATCTATTCATATAAATTGCACCCTTGTGTTTAAAAGAACTATTTTAAATAATGCTCCTTTTTTTCTCAGATTTCTGTGTGTACAATAGTAGAAGTAAGAAATACTTTGGATACTAAATATATAAATAAACATTTATTTTGCAATAATCCCATCACAGATTGAAGTTCAGTTTCATGTTTATCAATAATGATGATAATCAATTTTTAAATAAAATTCTGATTTTCATTCTTAAC
>BGPR01003396.1:120333-131018 GCA_013235015.1 Araneus ventricosus | reverse complement strand
GATGCAAGCAGCTGAGGGTATCTAAGAGATAATCTAACGCATGCAGGGATTATAGAAGGGGGTCTACAGACATAGGCAAGCGAGAACTTACCTGCTGTGATCACAGTGTAGACGCAGGGTTCCTTCTGCAGGCCGACGCTGTTGCTTCCGGTGCACGTGAGAGTCCCATAGTCGTAATCGGTCTTGGCAGTCACGGTCGCAGTGCTCCTCGTCCCCTCACTGACGAAAGGGACGTCTTCCATGTTCTCCCCGCTCTTGTTGAAGCTCCAGTGGAAGGAGACATCGGTGGGGTCGGCGTCAACTTCGCAGACGACTTTCACCTCCTCGTGGCGCGTTGCCCCGTACAGGATCTTTTGGCCGGGCACGCACACGGGGGAGTCTGGGGGAGAGAGAGACACCGGTGGTTAAAAATCGTTTGCCGGTGAATAAGGTGGTGGGATACAGGGGAGGTATCTATAAAGACTACTGCTAACGATAGTCCAGCAAGAAGCATTATTAGGCGGTAAAACAAGCATATATTTGACTGCTAGAAAGCAACTACGCAATATTCTACGCCATTGTTACTACGCAACGTTAGTCTTTCGCTAAGGACTGAGGTAGGAACTATGTGTTAAAAAAAGTCAGTCTATGCTCTGAGGTTAATAATGCCAGAATATATCTGTATTTCTATAGTTGAAAGCTAATCAAATAATTAGAAAGTATTAATAAGTAGCGGAGATTCACTCTTAATGTGTTTAAAAACGACTTCCAGACTGCCGGCCAGTTTCTCGCACGAAAAGTTAAAAATCACTTAACTACAAGGTGCTTCATCTCAACAAGGGATTCCCAATTACTACAACGCAAAGTTAATCTTTCTCTAACGACTGAGGTACGAACTATGTGTTAAAGATGTCAATCTATGCTCTGCGACTATTTATGTAAGAATATATCTGTATTTATATAATTAAAAGCAAGTAAAATAATTAGAAAGTATTAATAAGTAGCGGAGATTCACTCTTGCTGTGTTTGAAAACGACTTCCAGACTGCCGGCCAGTTTCTCGCACGAAAAGTTAAAAATCACTTAACTACAAGGTGCTTCATCTCAACAAGGGATTCCCAATTACTACAACGCAAAGTTAGTCTTTCTCTATGGACAAGGTAGGAACTATGTGTTAAAAAAGTCAATCTATGCTCTGCGACTATTTATGTAAGAATATATCTGTATTTATATAATTAAAAGCAAGTAAAATAATTAGAAAGTATTAATAAGTAGCGGAGATTCACTCTTGCTGTGTTTAAAAACGACTTCCGGACTGCCCGCCAGTTTCTCGCACGCGAAGTTAAAAATCACTTAACTGCAAGGTGCTTCATCTCAACAAGGGATTCCCAACTTTTATTTCCTGGCGTAGCCCTTGATTAATTTTCATATATTCTCGTACCCCCTACCACTACAAACCATCAGCCTATTCAAAAAAATTTTGCCAATGATGTTAATAGCTTAGGTTGCTTAAGAGTCGAACGATTCGAATTAATAACATTTGCTGGACTTATTTTTGATTTTACATTTTATCGCATTTTTGCAAAGGTATTAATTCAACGCCGAAACAGTATTGTAATACTTTCGCATTAATTTATAAGAATAGCTAAAAACTACACTTCTTAATAATTAATCATTAAAAAGGCGTGCTTATTAAGTTAGTTATTAACCTGGTGAAGTAAAATTCTGCAACTTTATTTAATTCCTCATATTTTTATGTTCCCGCCATTACCAACTTTTCTTTCGCGTATCCCGGGAGTACGCGTACCACAGGTTGGTAACCTCTGATCTAAACATATACAGGGGGTCCCGGAACTCCCTGTAGAAATTGGGAGGAGAAGTTAGGAATCATAATCACATAGGAAAGTATGGTCGGAAAAGCTATCCAGGCATAAAGCCACAGTAAGGACACAACACAGAAAGCACTGTAAATCGCATTATTAACCCCCAAAAAGAATAGAATAATGGTTACTAGAATTGCAGGAGGTGTTTAAAATTCAGCCTATTAGCATTCATGTAGCATGGCAACTAAGCTGTAAGGATCGCCGAACATTTTCAAAGGTACCTGACTTTATGCTGATCATAGCAGCAACTATGGTGATCGTGCCACCAAGTACGTCGGAATCTACAGTTTCGTGAACAATGGTCTTCAAATCACCCACGAAAAAAAAATCGAGAGGAGATAAATCAGGTAACCGGGGGGACAGGTAGTGGGACCACCACGCGCAATTCATCAGAGTCCAAACAACCGGTATCCTGGATCGGTACTGCGAAGGATTCCTGTTGAAACAGGCTGTTATGCGCATGAGGGAACATTTGAGGATTTGGTATTTTTTATTTAACTCCCACTCCGACCCAGCTTACCCGGAAGGATGTAAGTCAGAGATGGCGAACATTTTTTTGAGAATTGGGCCAAATTTTGTACATTATTTTCTTTCAATACTCGCCGGTGGGTCACTAATTCAATGGCGTCTCTTGGAAGTAGGTGGTAGAAAGATAATTGGTTTAAAGGGTACCAATAATTTGGAAACACAGAAAATTTGTTAATTTTTGCATTTACAAAATTTCCTTATTTTCAGATAGCCTCGTAATATTAGGTTCATACTCCGTATTCATTCGTTTAACGCATTTCACAATCAATTTGTTTATTTCTGTTGGTAGATTTTATAAAACTCATTGAGGAAAACAACTTTTCACACAAATATGTGGACTCAAACATCATTAAAGGAGCATTCGCGAGTTTCTAGTTCTTCATTGATATAAAATTGTTTGGTAAAGAATATATTTTATAAAATCGAGAATAGATATTTATACTTTAAATTTTTAGTATTTTCGATTGCTTGTTCTCTCTTTGATAATATAAAAAAATAAATTTGCAAAAATTAACTCGTGGGTCATTTCAAATCCTTCGTGGGCCAACGTCTGACTCGCGGGTCATAGGTCAAACACCACTGTTGTAAGGCCTGTGATTTCGTACGCTCCTCAATGGAAATGCTTGCCGATACAATCATAGAGCAGTGTGTCCATTTCCGTTAACGAGGCCACAAACGAAGCCGATATCGACCAACTCGGCGTTCGTGAAGCGATTCATGTTGACAGTTGAAATCTATAATGAGAAACCCGCACGTGCCGATCTTGAAAGTTCAGATGCAGCGCCACCTATTAAGATCGGATGACATGACTACTGATTGAAATTTTCTTATAGAATTCACATCAGGCCACATCTAGCTTCAGCCATCGGATTGTTTCCCGATCCGATCTCATGAAACAATCAAGATCTCAAGATTGTGGGAACAAGCAATGTTGTGAGACAAAATTTCAGGAATCATGTTAGTAATAGCAGACATCGGACAACGCTACTGTTCCTATTTATTTTTTATGCATTCTTTTGTAATGTGTCCAATCATTCTCGGACACCCTGTACTGTACAAATAGTGACATGGCCAACAATAATTATCATGTCCGCAGAAAGTACCTCCACTGCTTCATTATTGTATGATTTTCATTTATATTTGCGCAGTATATCCCTTCTTGAAAGTTCTAATGATTAGATGAACTATTATGTTTTTTCTGTATTGTTTATAAAGACCGGTGTACCTAGAACTTAATGATCAGGCAAATTCAGAACGCTTTCCTTTCTTTTACAATATAAAGGTTTTGCTTTTGAATTTTATTGGCGCAAGAGTTATCTTAGCATATGGTTGTACAGTCAAAAAGAGAATGGAATCTGAAGAAGACACTATTAACCACTTAACTGAATAGTTTTCTTTGCTATCTAATAAGGTAACCCCTCCTGTTTTGGAAAGGGGCTGTCGTTTTCATTCATCTAAGATGGCATAGAATACTTGATAAGCTGATGGATTCTACGTGATTTTTGTATCAAATTATAAAGCTAATTAATGATTCAATTTTAGTTTATAAGACTAAAATTTCGATAATTCGATGCACGAGTATTCTCGGGCTGTTAAGTTAAGCGGTTAAAGGAGGCAATGTTTTCATAAATCATCAACCATAATTGTACAATAATGTAAGATATTGAGCAATATTGTATAATATTGTACAATATCATATAATATTAGATAATATCGTGCAACATGTTGTACTATCTGGATTTCAAAAAGAGAAAAAAATGGATTTAATAAATCTATCCAAACTTGGCTGGAAATTAAGTTCACCTTCGAAATTAAACTAGACAAAATAATTTATAAGACCTCACTAAAGAAATATTCATCCATTTTGCTGCGATTTTGTCTTAACAAACTGGTATTAAACAACTTCTTCAAAACTTAGTTTATTAAGCATTGCGTGATACTGAAGAATACATATTCTCTAGTTACTGTTTAGAAAAGATTACTTAAACGCAATATCGTGACACAATTTCAGGACGAGTTCCACCTAGTAAACGGATCCATCGTAAGAAAAAGAAAAAACGAACCGTATGAAAATAGGAGAAAAAATATTCTGTAGAGATAATATGATGTTCTTTTTCCTTTTGTCTTGGATGGCCCGAAGCCTAGTTTCTGCTTATCGCGTTTTATTGGTCTTATCACTCCACTCGTCCATCCATCATTCTGTCGTCAGGAGCCAACAATATATCTCAAAAAACAAATTACTGCGACTAGATAGCACGTGACCCGCGAAAAGGAATAAAGGACGCAGATAATAAAGAACATATTTTCATCCTTAGCTGATAAAAAGCAAAGCTTTTAAAATATCAACTCTTTAACACGTATTATGAGACAAAGAAAAATTAAATCCGACGCACTTTTTTTTATTTAAAACCCACACCGGTCCTTCTACCTGAGAGGGTGTAAGGCCTTTAACAGACTTGTGGGGAAATATAAAAACAATTCATGATTATCAATATGACATGACACACACAAAATCATCACAAACACAGCACAGAACGTTACAAACATTGCAAAAAGGGGACAACAACAAAATAAATAAAGTAACCTAATAAATATTTGTCATCGTACAGTTTGGCGTCTCGTTTCTTCATCATAACTTTGGCACATAGGGTAAATTTATTTTTTAACTTTATTTTTCAATTGCATATGTTTTAAAACTATGAAAATATTGTAAAATTAGGCTTTCAAAATAATATTTTTTAAAAAAACTGAGAAATTTGAAGAAAAATGACTAAAATATTTGCCTTACGCTAACAGCCATAGACAAAATCATATTCTAAATATACATAAATCCTTGTAGGAGTATATTTTTATGACAGTTATCTGTGTTATGCTCTAAAATATTTCTTGTACTTCAAAATAGTTTCGAGATATAGCTGAACATAGTTACTAAACTGGTAATTTTTCATAAAAAATGCCTTTCGTTTATATTTAAGCGCTTAAAAATAATACTTGATTTTAAAATTGACCTTAGTTTTTAGAGGAAAACATCAAACATATTACAGAAAACAATCTCAGAAAATTTCATATCAATACTTGAATAACTTTTTGAGAAATCATTGTTACGGTCGACAGTTTTCCTCAAAAATATCATTTCTCAGAAAACACATTTAAAGTTTTCATGCAACCTAAAATAATGCTTACAATTCGGTACTAAACCAGCTGTAACTCCATTTGTAATTCACGTAGAGTAAAAAGTGAGACAGTTTTAGAAAGCTGGTTAAACAGGCTACAAAATTAAGTCTTAAAACGTTTTATGATTTTTAAAGCAGTCGGGTACCTTAAGGATTTTTTGCCTCTTGATTTTACCAAAATGTTTCTTGTATTGAGGTCGGACAAAATTCAGGCCACATAGGGTATCCTTTTGATTTATAATCTTACCCTTGATAGAAAATTTTGTACCCTGTTTAGAATTTCAATGGCGAGTGGTCTTAGAGGAAGTTCGTCATTCAAATTCTCATTCATTCCTTCCAATTTGAATATTTTTCTTGTACATTCTAAATTATATTTTATGTTTTTTTAATATTAATCGCTGTAATTTACTGTTGATGCAATCACTTGATGCTGTTGCGTTGACACGCAAAAAGGCGTATTGTTATCGTTATTGTCTAAATCTTTTGTTTCTTATCTATACTCTTTTTTTACTTTTGTTTTATATTTATATTATTTGTTTCTGTATTATATTAGAAATAGCTGCAAAAATGCGTCTTACTACATAATACAAAAGAGTTTTTAAATTAATTTATGACTAACTTATAGTTAATATCTTTGTTAAATTTTGTTAATTATAACTGTTTAAGTAACCTAAAACATAATCACAAGAAGAAAAATAACAATACGCCACTGAATCGATATTACACTTGGAGAAAACCATAAATTAATTGAATTTTGTTTGATTTTTATCACTAGATATGGAACCAACATTAAAAATATTCAAAATACTCAAAAGGAGGAGCCCCCAGTATGCATCCAATTGAGCAAAACACAAACACAAGCTCAGCCCAACACAATAGTAAAATGAAGATGGCAATAAAAATTTTTGTAAAGTATCATTAAAAAATCCCACAAAAGAGCATCAAAAACAGACCTCATGGTCTCTCACCCCGTGTCACACCTTTGGGAAATTCCTCGCTCAGCAATTAATTAAATATTAATGAAGAAGAAAAAATTGTCAAAATAATCTTGCCTCGATGATTCTAATGCTGGTGAAATATTTTGAAACTATTTGTATTGGTTCTACATAGTGTTCTAAAATTCAGTGTATAAATTGCAGGAGGGGTAAGGAAACGTAAAAGCAGGTCAACATCACACAGGAAAGTATCAATGGAAATGCCAACCGGTTGAACTAGAGGGCGCTGCCGCCCAATGCTTATGGACATGTACCTTGCGTACGAAGTAGCTTACAGCACACTAAGACCTGTCCCTATTAGTACAAGATGCTGTACGATATCTTCACGACTTTGTTCCGTATTCTGAATGCCGTATAATACCGTGAAGATATCTTATAAATATTGTAGAGGATCTTGTGCTATAACAGGTGGAGCTGTGTGATGCGAAATGCCGGGTATGTTGGAGAGGGTTCGCAAATCCATGTGCCGCTGATGGGAAGCTATATACAGGGTACCCAATAAAGTCCCTTACTACCCTTTTAATTACCGAATGGCTGCAGCTATCTCCATAAGAGTGGTGTCCAGGCATGGTAAAGTGACTATGCGCTACTGGACGAAATCACTTACAGCGCCATCTGGTGGAAAACGGTGGAGTTAGCGTTATTATCTCTAAAACGGTACGAGATAGAGGAAAAAAGTGAATTACAAAGTTGTAGAGCATTATAGATTTAGTACAAAAAGACACCTTATGGTCATGAATGCTAAAGCCATAACGCTTAAAATGCACATAAAGGATGCTTGTGACCGTATGCTACACCGTGTGCAACGAGAAGTTCAAGCAAGGGTCAAGATGTGCATTGTAACTAACGGAGAGAAGTTTCAACATCGAAAATAAAGGTATCTTGTGATAACTAGTTGTTTCTTTCTTCCTAAGAATGTTTTGTCACGTGTCAGTGTAGGAAGTTGCGAATAAACAAATACGTGTTCTAAGCATTTACGTCCACAAGGTGTCTGTTTGTACTAAATAGATGATGTTCTACAACTTTGTTGTTCACCTTTTTCCTCTTTCTCGAACCGTTTCAGAGATAATAACGCTAACTCCACCGTTTTTCACCAGGTGGCGCCGTAAGTGGTTTCATCCAGTAGCGCATAGTCACTTTACCATGCTAGACACCACTCTTATGAAGATAGCTGCAGCCATTCGGTAGTTAAAAGGGTGGTAAGGGACTTTAGTGGGCACCCTATATAATTTATAAATGATAAAAATCTTAAGAAGTTGTTTCCACACTATATATGCTGTCCAAGAACATACAGTTTCGCAAATACGTATTCCCAAGTAGATACAAGAAGTGTATTTGTGCTGTCAAAATTAAAGGTATTACCAAATAAAGAATTTCCATTCGCTACTGGCTTGTCATTTCAGTATCTTCATGTATTCTCTTGCCCTCAAACTGGTGGCGTTCCATTCATTACATTCGCATGTGATTCTGCCTTCTTTGTTCTTTCTACCTCATCTTACCTTTTTACGGTGAACTTTAAATCGCCCTGTATTGCCAGCCACTCAGTTTGATTGTAAGCTGAAAGCCATATCGGAATCTCATATAAATGATATGATAAAATTTTGACAAGTCTCAACACTATGCAATAAATCCATAACATTTAATGGCTGTCATTTATATATAGCATCAATAATTTGGGATTAGATATAAATTATGACCAAATGTATAACAGATTTCCAGGAAGAAAAGGCGACTAATTTACACTCGAACCATTTCTTTATTTCTCTTTAATGTTAAAAGAAAATTTCATCTTGACGATTATTTTAGAATTCTAGATCGAAAGCATGACTACAAGCCAAAGTAACTTGAATTAAACACAACGTCTGAAACAGAAATAGATCAGAACAGATAGTGGCAAGCATTTGCCTTAAATACTGCTGTAAACGGGGAAAGTCCCGTATAAACGCGTTTGAGAACATGAATATTCTAGCGAAGTTCGTTTTAACCGAGGTTCGCTGTATCCGTATTTGCAAAAAAAATGCCCTAACATGCTAAGATACTACTTCTATAATAAACTTTTTAATAACATAATATTTTCATTAGTAATTAGGGACAAACCAAGTATTAAATAATAAATTAAATAATAAACAAACTAAACATTTAACTTTTTTTACTTATTTGCTAATCCACTACATTGAAAAAAGATGTTATTTTTGGTTGAAAAGTTTTCGATTTTATATACAACTCGTCAATTTTTTATCCACTATTTTAAACAGGTCCACAACATGTTCGTCGATGTTTCCTGTGGCAAAAAAATTTTTCAAAACGTTTTTGTATCTGCAATTGAAGGCCTTGGTTCGTCTTGTTTTTCCTCCATATCTGAAGACGAATCTACAATCGAGTTGTTTTTTTTCATTTACTAATGTCACGATATCTTCCTCACTCACTTCTACAGATGTAATGACATCGTCGTCACAACATTCGAAATGTTCGATTTCATTTTGCGAAAAAGCCTTCGCATTCACTCCATGCTCTTCTGCTCCGACAGAAAAAGCTTTTCGCTTGCCAACGTTAGCCATGATCACTGCAAAGTTCACATAATGATAAGTTAAGCAATTAAACAAAAATGGCAAAGGAAACACGTGATTGCGCTTGGGTCGTCTGACCAGAAAGTCCCCCAATCCCCGTTTGACAATAGGCCAGGTGTCCACCGGGGGGAGGAGGGGAGATAAAAACTGTAAAGACCCTTGCCTGTTGTTCCTTTGTCCCACTTATGGGGTTAGCAGCGACTCTAACAAAGGTACAATAGGCAAGGAATGTGGTCTCTGAACCAGAGTATTTCATGCAAAAGGGTACACAATTCGTAAAGAATGTCCCTTTGGGCAAGCGAAAAGTTTGAAGTTTTAGAAATTATTCAGTTCGCTATAACCAAGTCTCTAGCGTTTGCTGTACTTTGTAAACGTATAAAAATACATTATTAACATAGGGCTTAGTTGGGACCATGTGAAAGGTTCGCTGTAACCAAGGGTTCGTTACATCCTGTGTTCGCTATATCGCGATTCGACTGTATTAAACCTTAAAACAATATTAAAGTAGAAAAAAAATCAAAATTTAGATATAAAAGCAAGAAGTCAGTTCCATAGTCATTTCATTGCAACGGTCGCGATAATCTCTGAAATATAAATAACGGATTCGCAAAGTCCTATAAACGCCTTGAATTCAGAGCGATGACTAACAGTTCGTCGAAAGGAGCTGGAAGAAAGCCAAGGTCATGCTTTCGTAGCGCCCTCTGGTGAAAAGATATAAAACTAAATTCTTCTCTAGTGTATCTCTCACATATACGTGCATGATGGAAAGTTAATAACTTTTCCTTTTTAATACACTTAATATTTAATTCAAGTTTGCCAAACCCTTAAAGAGCATAAGATTTATCATAAATCATATTACAGCATGATAAAAGAAGAATGCATGGTATTTAAACCCTTTTTATAGTCAACTCTTCATTTATAAATGCTTTCAATCCTGAATGAATTAAAACGTTTATCGTATGATAGTTTTTTGATACCCCCGAGGTAATGCATGCGCATACTTTCCATAATAATACCCGTCGTAGCTCAGTTTCCCGTTAATAAGTAGCCTTTTAAGGCATTAGTTCAATGAAGCAAGAAAGCAGAGATTTCACGGCCCGTATATGCATCATTAATATTTAGAAAGTATGGGTTATCGCTTACTTGACACTAGATTAATGGATGAAAAGTGATTTTTTTCAGAATAATTGCTTTAACTATATCTCTTAAATTTATTTACCCTTCTTTTTCCTTGCCTTACAAAAGAAAGGAATATAAATGGCTTAATTTATTGGCAGAATAAATAGAGAATTGATTTCCTCGTTTATCGACTCATGATTCATGCAAAAATGCTACCGTAAAATTCCCCGCATGAAACAAGTGTATCCAGCGGCATTGAATTTCTATCATAAATTAGTTCGAAAATGGACTATTTCCGTAACCAAGATTTTTAATGTAGCACTACGTTCCTCCCTTTGGGGTCTCAGGAAGGAAATTCATTCACACGCCAAAACGCCACAAAACTTCGTATGGGTGATCCTCTATATCTCGGTAACTACATATGTTAAAAACATAACTAATG
>BGPR01003396.1:90327-105028 GCA_013235015.1 Araneus ventricosus | reverse complement strand
AAAAAAAGAAGGAAAATAATTATGTACAATTTCGTACAGAAGAAACTAAAATAGCTCGTAAACGCAGGGGGAAATTAATTCGTTAGAAAGAGGAAAGTAAAGGTATATACATTTTTAAGCCTGTTGCATATTTAGGCTAGTAGCAGAACTTCGCATGGAATCAGCATCGAGATATGTATTTCTTTTTTAAAAAGTTGTTTAGATGAAATTTTATGAAATATTGATGTTTCCTTTGTTTTCCTTTTATACATGCATTATACAATTATAATATTTCATTGCCACAAATTCATTGCAATTTTTTATAATAAGCAGTTTAAAATAAATTAATTCACATTTTGTAAAAGTTACAAGCTATTCTAAGGATTTTATGTCATGTTATTGAAGGAATGTAAACTTAAATTGACAATTCTCCATGTATTATTTTTGTTAATATACTATTTTTCGAAACCCTAAGGCTTTTTTTAATAATTGATGATTAGTGTTTTTTGTGTAGTATTTTTTTAAAAAATGCCGAAGTCAAAGTTAATCAATTTTTGAGAATTTTTTGTGTGTTTAATAATAAAAAAATAACAATAAATCAAATATCGGCAGTAGACAGAAATCCATAGCAAGTTTTATGTAGCATATTATGAGGTACTTGGAAAAAAATTTAGCTAATAAATATGCATATTTTAAAACGCTTTAGGAATTTTAAAAAGTTAATTTTTTGAAAAAAATTTTAATTTTACAAATGCTTTTCAATCATCAAAATTTATGGACTGTATCAATTTTTCCGCTTTTCAATCTACCCCAACTCCACTTAATTGGTTCAATATGGATTGATAATCCTTTTCATTGGCTATGCAAGTTTTTCAGTATTATCGTGCCCAAATAAATAATTTCTAATACGTTAGAGATAAGAATCTACTTTTAATTGGAGAAATGTTTAAATGTAGTAACGAATCATTTTGTGTTTTAATATTTTTACGCTTTGTTTATGAAAAAATTACGAAAACTAAATTTTATGCAGTGCTTCAGTAACCTATTAGTCATAATTAGTGAAATAATAATTACAAGGGTAAGTCATTAAATAAGTCACAAAAGATAAGAAAAAGATTATTTACCATGATATTCACTTGGAAACAATTTTATTTTTCAAAATAATCTCCGCCAATGTTGATGCACTTATCCCTTCACCCCAATTCCAGCTGCATAAAATTCTTTGGGTTGCTGTCTCATCCACAGCAGGACTTCGTGTTGAACTTCGTCATCATTTGCAAAGTGTTTGCCTCCAAGATGTTTTTTTAGTGGACCAACAGATGAAAATAGCTTGGGGCTAAGTCTGGTTGGTCAGTGCTACAGCATCCACATTACAACCTAGATTTAGCCCCAAGCGATTTTCATATGACGACGACGATGACGATGAGATGATGACGACGTTCAAGTCCTACTGTGGATGAGACAGCAAACCAAAGAATTTTATGCAGCTAGAATTGGGGCGATGGGATAAGTGCATCAATATCGGTGGAGATTATGTTGAGAAATAAAATTGTTTCCAAGTGATTGACATGCTAAATTATTTTTTCTTATATTCTGTGACTTACTTAATGACTTACCCTCGTACAACATACTAAAATTTTTTATTAAAAAGTTTCACTTCTCTGCAACTAAAGTTGACAGGGCTATGAACTTTGAATTTCATTATTTTAGTCCATTTTAATCATTTGAACTGCCGCGACAGGAAGATCCTCCAAATAACGGACGCCGCTTCCTCGAGGCAGAAGTGATTGGCCAAAAATAATGAAATTCAAAGCTTCAGAATTCGAACAGCTTTGGTCATAGAAGAGTGTAACTTTATTCGTATAAAATATTAGCGTACCAAACTTATTTCACTAAATAAGACTATAAGTACCAGGGGAATATGAAAAAGTTTTGAGCAATGCATTTATAGGCTCAAAAGAGCCTATATAATTCCTTACTTTATTTAAAGCATTTTTTTCAATTGGATGTCTATATCTATCTGAAAAGGTTTATAAATTATTTTTTAGATTAGAGTAGAAAACTTGTATATGAGCCTAAAGATAATCAAGTAAATGAGAGCAGTAATTGAAACAAATTTAAATATAAATTTAAACATACGCTACAAAATTTAAACCATGTCTAAGTTGCGCGCAATATGCCACTACATACAACAAAGGAAGTCAATGATTATTCAAAGGAAGTGAAAAAACAAGAAATATACTCTGAGAAAATCGAATTAAGAAAACAAGGAATCCATTCTAGTCCACTTTTTCAAGGGCTATAGACTATATTCGAAATGGATTCAAATTAATTGGGATTTTTTTTCTCTAAGAGTCTTGACCTAAGTCTAGCACTAAATAACCTCTCATAGCCCGAAATTTCCCAAACCAAGGTAAACAAAATAAGTAAACAACAAAAGAATTTTTTAAAGGAATTAACAAATATAGTACCGCTAACAAGATTGATTTAAAAATCATTAGCCATCTGGTAGAAATGCCTTCATAAAAATATCAGTAAAGAAGGAAAATTCAAACTTACCCCATTCTTGTATAGAATTAAAATGTCTATAATTTAATCACAGACAATTAAAAAGAATAATACCTCCTTAAAAATCAACATTCGCAATGTAATCAATTAAGACTGTTGGCGCCATCTATTATTCGAATATATATGAGCCTATATTTTCTCAACACACGAAAAGTAGTTTAAAAATTGTCTGGGAAAGAATCTCGGCTCAGTTCAAATGTTCCTTATGTACTTACAGTTTATAATTGAGGATATGGTGCGATTAGTGAAGAGGCATCAAGTATAAGGACAGGTTCATAGTTGCGTTAATTTTACTTTGTTATTAATATTGTGCTAAAATTCGTAAGACACCTTCGTAAATTTAAATTGCAAGTATTTACTGTTTTAAACAAATTGTATATTTTTCCAATTAACTCCAGGCTTGTTTTTCCTCTAAATCAATCGACATCAGAAAGTTATCTCAGAACAATCTAAACATTAAACGAAATCTCCTCAACTACTGGTATTTCTAGATTATGAATGTTAATAATGTCTTGCTGAAATGATGAATATAATTGCTATGGAAATGAAGATTTGTGTTTCTGGAAAATGAAACTTTTATTCTTGACAATTTAATCAGAACTATGCAAAACTACCCTCTTTTTTGCTGCATTTAGACTAACATTGTAGCAGGAAATTAGTTGTGTCATAATCTCGCAAATTAGTTCGCCCACGCATGCAAAGAAATGTTATTTTTTCTCTGTCACTTTTTTATCTTGTTAAATTAAGCTCATTGCTTTTGAAGAAGATGAATGTCTCCTGTGCACTGGAGACCTGAAAAATTCCATTCATGGAAATAATTTCTTGGAGCTTTTTCATTTAAAATTTTTTCGATGATTTATGAAGTCCAAGCAATTACTGATTATTTGAGTGGGCAACAGGATGGAATTTTGTTGACGAAACGACACCGAAAAACGATAAGATGACCACATTTTATTTTAATGGCTGAAGTGACAAATAAAATTGCGCCATTTTTCTTTTTAAAAACAGTTTTTGTTTCGCATATACAGTGTGCCCGCTAAAGTCCGTTGTCACCCCAATAATTTCTGAACGGCAAGAGCTATAGTCATAAAAGTGGGGCCTAGGTATAGTAAAGTTACCATGTGCTACGCAAGGAAACTGCTTACAGCGCCACCTTCCGGCAAAATTCGGAGTTAGCGTTTTCATCTCAAAAACGGTACGAAATACGGGAGAAAAGTCAATTTCAATGTTGTTCAGCATCATCGATTTACTACAGAAAAACATTTTGCCCACAAAAATGATATTAATGAAAAGCACAAAACGCATATTTGTTTGATCGCATTGATCAAAACTGCACCAGTAAAGGCCAAAAGAATTCAGGGGACGAAAGCACTGATTAAAATTAAAAAGTTAAACATTTGTATCAAAATCATTCAAATAAAGCAAAAAACTAAGAAATACTCTGAAATAATCGAATTAAACAAACAAGGAATTAATTCTAATCCATTTTATCAAGGCCTAAAGACTATATTCGAAATGGATTCAAAATATTTGGGAAATTTTTCTGTAAGAAGATTATATTACACCAAATATAGCTTCTCTTACCCCGAAATTACCCAACAAAAGGCAAGGAAGATCAGTGTCATCTAAAAAGCATTATTTTAAAAGAAAAAGAAAACCAAACACAAATATAAAAACGCTAATAAGATTGACTTAAAAATATCTTTAGCCTTCCGGCTGAATAAAAGCCTTCATAAAAATAAACCTACCCTATGCTTAGAAGAGAGAAAAAAAAATGCCGCCACGCCATCACAAACCAACGCTAATTTCCCTCCCAAACAAACAATCTCCCCTTTTTTTAAAGAAAACTAGAACAATGTCGCCATCTGCATTCGTAAAGACAAAACAAAAGGAGGACAAAACAGGAAGGATAGGGAATCAAACCATTTAGACAAATAGAAGGAATGCATAGACTTTAGCGAATAATTAAAGATATATTTCCTAAACATCCTAAATGAATAATTGAATATATATTTCCTAAAAATGTGAATCTTTCCGTTGAAAGAAGTAGGAATTTTAAGTGTTCATTTCACAAGTGTGTAATATATCTTCATTCACTGCAATATTGGCACAACTCGAAAAATGAAGTTTTGATGTAAATGGGATTAAAGATTTCGTTGGTTCGTTGAAATGCAGAATTCACACGCTTAAAAGATGAATTAAGGATTAAACATTGCTAAAAAGGATTCAAGAGAATTCCGTTTTGCTGCATGATTTTATGATGCAGGAAACAGAATACAGTTTTACGATGCAGAAAACAGAATACGATATTACGATGCAGAAAACAGAATACAATTTTACGATGCAGAAAACAGAATACAATTTTACGATGCAGGGAACAGAATACAATTTTACGATGCAGAAAACACTATACAATTTTACGATACAGAAAACAGAATACAATTTTACGATACAAAAAACAGAAAACAATTTCACGATGTTGGGATTGATAATCAGTTAAATTTCGTGGTTTTCGATATGTGCCATTATTCCAGCCTATGAACAATATACCGAAATTTTGAATTATCACATTACAAGTAGAAAGCAATAATTGAATGCGCATTTTTTTTAAAAAAAGGGCATAATAAAGCATAAATAGCACTATGAAGAGTTTAGAGTGTGAACTTTTTTATCAAACGAAAAAGTTTCAACCCATGCTCAAATCCAAAATTCTGATTCCTCTACTTAGTAGTGACGACGAAGAAAGCCAGCATTACTAAACACTACATAATACTAAATATAATATTTTATCCAAGACCCAGCATCTGTTTCTCTAAGATCTTACCATTTTATTTTTCCCTAGCTTAAAAAGAAATTTTATATCGGTGTCCTACATTTTTAAAATAGAAAGCATCAAGACACTTTTCTTGCCATGAGCTATGAAAGTTACTTGCTATTTTTTTCCCATCTCTGCTAAAGTAACTTTCATCAACCACGAACATAATTTCAGCCGAGTCAATAAAAGCAAGACTAATATCACAAAAAAATCTGTTCTTAAGAAACCATAAGAGCAAACTAAAAGTTGGGTGAAGTTTAAAGCTGGTGACGTTGGTTGTATGTGTTGCGCCATGCTATAAAAATTTCGACCTCACCGTAAGTGCAAGTGTGGGGTAATAAAATTTTATTTGTACATAGTTGAAGCTTGATGGACAAAAATCTTTGTATAACCTTATGTCACGAAAGATTTTCGAAGGACAAAATTGAGATAAAAATGAAATCCCATCGCATCGGACATGAATTATTTCAGAATTTTACTATTTTATTTAAGACAGTTTGAATAAAAATAAATTTTGCAGCCAATAATTTTTCCTTTTCATAAGACGTCTCTTAATCTTTAACCGCGTATTTTTCCCAGCAGCAGTTTGTAAATCAGTGTAAAAGCGGTTGAATAATTCATAAAAAGTTTTTAATTTCTGTATAAAATCCCATTGAATTTAGTGAATTTAGCATACAGTAGTTGCTTAAATAAATTTTTTTATTAAAATTTTATTATTTCTATTAAAAAGCAGCAATTTATTTTAACAATTAATAAAAATTTTATTCTTTATTTAGAGCTAATTTTAAAATGTTAAAAATGCATGTAAAATTGTTCTTTTCATATTAACACAAAAAGGATTGCCTAAATATCTCCATTTGTTTCAATTATAGACATGCATAAACTCAGTAATTGAAGACGAATGTAAAATTTTTATTTTTTGAAAATTAGTACCAAATTTGTTTGAAACTTAACTTTATATATTCATTTTGTCATTAATGTTCCTTTTTCAGTTTAGAAACAGGCAAGCAAGGTGCAAAACAATCAACACCTCAGATATCTAATTATAAAAAATGTTTTTGTAAATATACAGGGCTCCCACTTAGATCCGTTACACCCACCCTAACTTCTAAACGGTGAAAGATTATGCCATAAAGTTAGTGTCTATTTATAGTAAAAAGACTATGCTCTACTTGTTGAGACAACTTACAACGCCATCTATCGGCAAATTTTGGAATTAGCGATCCTATCTCCTAAACGGTGTAAGATACGAGAAATCAGTCGATTAGAAAGTTGCAGAGCACTCTCGATTTAATACGAAAAGATACCTTGAGCACATTAATTCCCCAAACAGAATATAAAAGATGAGCATTTGCTTGGTCACGATTTCGAAAATTGTCGTGTCATAAAGAGTGGAAGAAAGAAACTGAGACACGTCTCTGTCTTCTAGATCATTTATTTATATTTCTCAAAATGCTCTCCGTTAGCCACTATACACATATGCACTCTGGACTGGATTTCTCGCTTCGCGTGTTTCACGACAACATAGTGTTGAAAATCACAATCAAACAAATGTTCACTTTTTACATTCTGTTTTGAGTATTAATGTGCGCAAGGTATCTTTTCGTTCTAAATCGAGAGTGCTCTGCAACTTTCTAATCGCTTGCCGATAGATGGCGTTGTAAGTTTTCTCATCGAGTAGCGCATAGCCTTTTTACTATGCCTAGATACCAACTTTATGGCCAAAGCTGTCACCGTTTAAGTGTTAAGGGGTGTAACGGATATAAGTGGGAAACTTGTATATTGTTATTTTCGTTGTATCTTATATGTCTTGCGGAAATTCATTCATTTTCTGAAGATCTGCGAGGATTGAAACTTTAATTTCAATGAATTTAGTATAGCGCTGAAACTGCCATATTTTTGAAAAAGAAATGCTTCAACTAATACTAAGAAAAAATCGTCGCTTAACAAGCAACAACACCTATCTCAGTTTTTTGAAATGGCAAAGAGGAAGAAAATATTCAAATTTTCTCAACCTATTACAAATGCTTTTGAAAAATGCGGTCTGATGTTGACATCAGATGCTAAAAAAATTCAGAAATATGCGTTATTGGTTACGAAAAATTGAGTATTTTCTTTTTCTTTTAAATTTAAAAGTAATTGAGATAGGTGTTGTTTTGTTAAGCGACTAAATATCATAAAATTTTAAAAAGTATAAAACGAGAAATCCTCTGAAAAAAAGCCATTTGAAGCTAATAAAAGTATATGTGAGTCATCCAGATGTTTACGGCATTTCTATTTGTGTATATGGGTAAATAATGTTTTTGCCAAACGCAAAATAACATAATAATAAGAGGAATAAAATATTCAAATTTTCTCAACCTATTACGAATACTTTTGAATTTTTTTTCACATCTTTTAGGAAAATGCAGTCTGATGTTGAGATCGGATGCTTAAAAAATTCAGAAATATGCGTTATTGGTTGCGAAAAATTGAGTATTTTCTTTTTCTCTGAAATTAAAAAAAATTGAGATAGGTGTTGTTGTAACGCGACGAAATATTATAAAATTTTAAATAGTATAAAACGAGAAATCCTCTGAAAAAAAGCCATTTGAAGCTAATAAAAGCATATTTGAATTTACGGCATTTCTATTTGTATTTACAGGAGAATAATGTTTTTTTCCAAGCGCAAAATAACATAATAACAACTTGCATAAAAATCCCCTATTCTGTTGAACACTGTGTATTTACGTCTATTCTGTTTCTGAAGTGGTACCCATGATGAAATTTAATAACCACATAATTTAAATTAAGGTAAGTTAAAGGATAAAATATTTTGGGTTTCATTAGTGTATGAAATAAATACAGAAGAATTGTATATTGAAATCTGTGATTCACGTTCCCCTAACTTGAATATAGGGCAACTTTGCAAACATAGATGGCGCGCCTTCTGGTAAAGTAGGTCTTATTTCATATGCGATTATGTATTCCCCAACACTCAGCAGGTTGCATCTCTTCAACATGATCTCACGAACTCAAGCACTTGAGTTTGCCTGCTTGTTGCGAACTTCCGCACAAAAGCAAGAGAAGGTCGTCCATTGAACCCTGTGTGGGCCTGGCTGGAAGGGGAACGACCCTCATTCAACCTTTAACCTCTCTTTTTGGCTTTAACTCTATCGATACGGGAACGTCCCAAACGTCTCTTCAAGCAAAACACTGTGGCCGTCCGAAACGTCCAAATAGCACTGTGAATTCCACCCCTTTTTTTAAGTGTGATTGATTTCGTACCCGCGGCGCGCGCTTTCTTCGTTAGAGTGAATCGCCCAGATGTGTTTGGGGAGAGGGGTGCTTGGGGTGCATGGTTCACCGAGGAAATAGGAGAAGGCGAAAGTAAGGGGTCGGACTGACTGATCGGTTTGCTTGGCATATAGCGGTAATGAACGACCTCCCTAAATGGACGAGCTAAAAAATGGAATGGAATGGAGGTACACCATGCCAATTGTGGGGATTGGAGTGGTCGAGAATCACCAGTTTAACTCGTGAGGACGCGCATCGTGCCTCGCAAGCCCGGAGACCTGTTTTTTCAACAAAACGTGCAGGAAATTACATTTACTTTAAGAGGAAACATTTGTTGCACTACTTCACAGAATATGAGATATTAATAAAATAATTTTAGACAATTCTCTTCTAGTGAGCGCATTAAATTGACGAAGATTGATAAATTCTTGTACTACCAAGATATTTATGGAAATGTTGGCTTTCCCGTCCAAAAGTACCTGAATTCTCCTGGGTATAAGTATGAATGCATCGTCTGTCTCATCCATAAGCATTTCCAAGAATTTTGAACCAAATATACAACTTTTATTACACCATCGTCATACAACTTTCGCGTAGTTGTATGACGATGTTGTGTATAAAAGTTCTCATATTTTTGCTATGTTCTTTCCTATATCATTGGTTGATTCCACCTTTCTTACCGTCTACTACATCACTTTTCAACTCTATCCTTCTTCTAAATAGTCGGTGGACTCACAAATATCAAATTCATTTTCTAATTTCTTTTCAGAATGAGACTTACGATATCTAACTAATTCAACAGCAACAATTTTTTTAGTTTCTTTGTTAATAGAATCTTAATTAATTGATTTTCAGCTAAAAGCCTTTCGAATCTTTACATCTCATATTTGTAGTTCGAATAGCCATAAATTGTCGTGATCAATCTGTTCTCTTTATCAATCCTACACAGAAACGCGAGCGCGCGCATTGTGCTTCGGATTTCCGACAGTCTGTTTTCTACGATAATAAATGTGGAGTAATTCTTGAAATACCTGTGGTCAGCAAGTAATTGACCTTGAAAGCAGCCACTGTGAATCTGTAATTTTTCGTTCAGCGGTTAATTTTCTGTAATAAATTCTTGCAGCCTTCGGGCCTCACAGGCCCGACGCGCGTCCTGACGGGTTAACGGCTAAAAGAAAAGGAGTCTAACTGAGTGTACTTACACTGTATGGAAAGATAGAGAGGCTTGCTTTCTCCTATGCCCTCAGAGTTTGACGCAGAACACGTATAGTGACCTCTGTTTGACCTCTGAACTCTCTGCAAGACCAGTGATTGGTTGCTGATAATGAGTCCTGCTGAGACATTGGTGTGCAGTTCCCGCCCTTCGAAGGTCCAGCCAATCTCTGTCACCCACGGGTTGGCACGGATGTCGCATTCCATATATACGTCATTTCCTTCTTGTATCCGGAAGTGACGGAGCTTGCTTCCCAGACGGAGAACAAGTTGAGGAACATCTGGAAGATATTAAAATAAAATTAAAAATGTATAGTTTTTTAACCCTGCAGCTGTTAGGCTTTCAGATTGTTACGTTTAACGAAATTGTCACACTAAAAGAGAAGGTTATTTTTCAAGTTGTGAGGTTTAGGAGAAAAGGATTTTAACCCCCTTTTGTGCTCATTTTCGCGCCGTAGGGGGTCTATTAGACCTGTTATCGTTCAGCAGTGACAGATGAATTGACAACAGACACTCCCTCTCATTATGTCACCGAGTGACACCTGGGGGGAAGAGAAAAACTTGTAGAAGGAAAATCTCGGGTCTGACACTTACATGGAGCTTTTCTTTCCTGAGACAGTCTCGGGTCTGCCGTTATGAGAGGAAAAAAGTTCACTCAGATATCTCGGGCCTGACGCTAGGAGGGTTAAGAAGAATATTTGCTTTATTTTATTAAATTATTCATATTTATTGAAAATAACTTGCATCATTATTAAAACCAGAGGAGTGGCCTCCCCTAAACTTTCTCGTATACTCCTAACACATGTGGAGAAAAAATAAGCTAAAAGGCAGTAAAACGAACCGTCCCTAACGCAGTGGATGAAAAAAGCTTCGGAATCGGAAGCTTGGAGGCGAAAGGCGTGGGTAGAAGCGGAAAGGATTAGCGAAAGCGAATCACGCAATTACGCAATAACGGCATCGTTTCATTGTGTGATGAGAAAAGACAAATATGCGATTTGAACAACTTTTTCAGGACCGATTAAAACGCAAATTGGGAACGGATCTACAATTAATGTTAGCAAGTCTCATACCAATTTTTATAGGTCTTACCAGTTATAATGTTTAGAAGTATGCGATTATACAGACCGACAGACAGTCAACCCTTTGACTGATTTGGCCCAAAATTTGATACAAACCTACATTCCTGATGATAAAACTGTGTGCCAAATGTTATCCATTTATTTAATCAAGTCTTTGAGTTATGGTGTTCACAAGAATTCGGACAGACAGACTTCCCGTAGACGGATTTTGTCCAAAATTTGGTAGAAACCTACAAATTTTGTATAAAGATCAAATACCAAATTTCATCCTCGTAGCTCTAATAATTTCCGAGTTATCGTATTCATAGACAGATAGACACACACACAGACAAACTTAAATCCAAAATGGTATTTTTTGGACTCAGGGAGGTCTAAAACTTGGAGATTCGTCAAAATCTCGAGTTCGAATTTTTTGACAATTACAATACTTAATCTTTGTATACTTCGTTTACAAGAAAGTAAAAAGTCCCAAAAGTAGCCATTGAAAAAACAACAAATTGTTCGCTGAAGCATGGACGCATCCTGCATGTAGAAATACAGAATCATCAGTTATGAATTTAAATTTGTCATCTACAAAGTCCCCTTTCATCCAAATTTCACTGATCAGTCACCGTATTTCACTAACCATTCCAGTAATACTATTTGTCCCGTTTTCTCGCTAAACTCTGCGTCATTTGAATTTTATGATTACTTGCGCCCAATTTTATAATTATGTGAAAGAACCACTTTTTTCATGTTTTATTTATTTAGCACTAAAACGTCCAGTATCAGTGCTTGGCAATTATGGCAACCTTACATAAGCGTAACTGTTAATTTTGCAATTCATTTGAAAGGAATTGTAAGGGAATTTTGAAGGGGTCTCTCTTTAATTGCTTGTTTGTCTACTGTTACATAGTTTATATATATCTTATTTTTTAACAGCTATCTGCGTATAACTAATTTCAATTCATCTATATTGTAAGACACTGATCATGATCGGTAATGAAATGCAGATTTCGTTAAGATGCGTTTAGCCGTTCATGCAGCATGTATATATTACGTATTTTTAATTATTCCAAGTATCAAGTATTCAAGTATCAAGTACTCAAGTATCAAGTATTCAAGTATCAAGTATCCAAGTATTCAAGTATTCAAGTATTCAAGTATCAAGTATTCGAGTATCAAGTATTCAAATTATCAAGTATCAAATATTCAAATTATCAAGTATTTAAGTCTTATTCTGACATTTGCCCCCACATCCAAGGAAAACTTAAAATAAATGTTCATCTTAACTTTAACACTTTAAAGAGCCATCTTTATAGTAATTGTATATTAAAATAATTTTGATATCGATTTCTTTTGTATGCAAATTAGCATTTGTGGCATTATTAATCGCCAAATCTCTATGCTGAAGTTTGCTATGCCATATACATTTACAGACGTTAAACATTGATAACATTTAATCTAAAATTAATTTATTTGCATTAAAAAAGTTTATGCCGAATAGATTAAATATAAAATAAACTCTTAAGGATCAAAAACCACTCATATTTTTAATAAACAAAAATTTACATTAAGAATATTTCCTCAAATTCCAGAATTCTTTTTCTTTAAAATGTAGCAAATCTTAATATAAATAAAAGTCATTGTGGGTTTGTATGTTTGTATCTATGTTCCACATCTCCTCCTAAACCACGGCACTGATTTCAACCAAACTTTGCACACTTATTAATTAAGACTAGGGTAAGATTACTGTCAACTTTTTAAAGCGCTAAAGTTAATTAAACAGTCAGTTAATTAAAAAGTAACCGAAACAGTTTTTTCGCTGTAAGTTCGGAGCAAATTATCCCCAGAAAATTATTTTTATATCATATTAAAGTTCAAAATTTTACCTTTTTAATGATATCAATTTTATATCTGTGACATTTTTTCTTCAATATGTATTAATTTTTCAAAATTTGAAAAAAAGTTGACACGCAGACGATTTTAAAATAAATCAAATTTAACGATACTAGAATTGACACTGATGAGTTGCTAGGCAACGGTGTAATTACTTCGCCATTATTTTTTCTGTTTAATTTTTTTCAAATATCGTTTGGCAGTGTTTTCATTGGTTCTTAAAGAATTCTAAAGCTTATTTAATTAGATTAAAAAATCAGTGCAGTTCATATCACCTGTCATTTTTACCTGCGTTTCCGAAGAAATAATAAATCCTTAATAATATGTTAAATGAGAAAGTGTGTCTGTCTGTTTGTTACGCTTTCACGGCCAAACTACACGTGGAATAACTTATTTTGAATGTCAAACATCACGTGATCATAAAGAAAGCCGCGATTATGTGATCTTTCAGAGAAAATAAACAAATAATTTATTAATGGAATAATAAATGTAATTACTCAACTCGACGCTTGATTTTCATTTTTCGAGTTTGCAGTCTATTTAATTTTAGTGATTTATACTTTTCCATATCAGATTTTATTCAAGAAGCTGTCGATAAATTGACTCCGGACAGAAATCTATTGATAGATATAATATAGCTGCAAGAGATTTTAGATTAAAATTTAGAAACTAAAGTTTATTATAACTAAAGGAAAATATGCGACGATATAGTATTTTGTTTTATGTATTCCTTTAAATGGTAGAAGTGGATGACATATAGCATAATGGATGGTACACAGATTATAAGGGCCTGATGTTACCATTGAATACAATGATGTAATTTAGAGTAACGGAGAATATATGAGGAATAGAGAATGGTTGTTGAATTAGTAATTTTGGCACTGATTAATGAAAGTTTAAGTCAGATAAATAAAAAAAATATATGTTACAAGTAACATCATATCCTGTAGAGTTCTTGAACTCCTTAGAATTGTCAGGGGTACCTTCTGACGAGCTGATATTAAAAATCGGTGTGCTAGTACTATTGATACGTAACCTCGATGTTTAAAAACGAGAGAGTGTTTTAATTTCACGCATTCCGATAATACCGAAGGATTTCCCATCCAATTTCAAAAGGTAGGCTCAGGGCCAGACACTCAAAGGGCAGGCGTACATTTGGAAAACCATATTTTCCCCATAGGGAACATATGTGGCGTGTTGACGTGTGTCCAGACCACAAAACCTCTACATCCGTGCCAAAAACGTAAAACAAAAAAACGTAGTATACAAAAGTGTGTTAGCATAGATAAACAAATTACCTAACTATAAAAACTTTAACTTCAAAACTATTAATTTTCCCTTTCAACATGTAACGAAGCATTTACATTCGTGAATTTAAAAAATTTAATACTTCAAATTCTTCGCCCACGAAGTCGCGGGTTACAGCTAGTGATTCAATAAAATTTTACTTGAAGTCGCTAAACTGGTAACTTTTAACTTCCAAATGACGAATAGTAAGCGCCGTAAAAATAATGAAACGCACATCGGAAAAAAATGTAGTTTAGGAATTCAATTAATTTCAAATAAATATATGATCTGGAAGAAATAAATTTATAATGAATAATATCCAAATTATTTTGTTCAAAATGTAGCAAATCAGTTTATGAAAATTTACTTGAAACCTCTAAACTGATAACATTTAATTCCAAATGTTCAATAATTCATTTATTGAAATGCTTCGTTCTCTGGAAATCAAGAAACGCGAAAATGAAAATAGAATATTATCTAGAAATTTAATTAATTTCAAATAAATATATTGTATAGGAGAAATCACAATGTAGAAAAAATATAAATGTATGAATACAAATTTGTATCGTAAGGAGTTTATTAAAGTATATGTCATGCTACGACTTTG
>BGPR01003396.1:34863-90317 GCA_013235015.1 Araneus ventricosus | reverse complement strand
AATCCGAAAAAGTGGAAACTTTTTATAATGTTTCTAAATTAGATGCTTTACGCAAGCTTATAAATTTTATCTTCTCCATCAAACGGAACTACAACAAACGTGATATATTCATCCTGTTTCCTCAAGCTGCTTGAATTGATAGTCGTTTTTCTTTCATGTATAAGAAGAGACTCCATTTATTAAACCACACTTAAACTGCAATATATAATTTTCCCCGGGAATTTAGAAACCTCCATTTTTCTGTTGAAACGTCTCCGAAATTTAAAGCCTACTAAGCCCTTGATTACATTATTAGAAAAAATTTAAACATCCCACGAAAGAAGAATTCTTCTTTGAGAGAGAATATCCGCCATTTTTTTTAACTTCAAGCCTGGAAGCATTTAGTTCTAAAGTATTATTAAGCTCAATGCATCTCCATTTCATAAACCAAGAAATTTAGGAACTAAATTTGCATTCTTTTTTGTCAAACAACGCGCCTAAAATGTGATTTTCCATCTTTTTCCTCCATTTTATTTTTTGTTTGGTTTGTCCTTGCCACGCTCCGTCAATATTGTTACTTCAAAGTCTCCCAGCCTTGATAGGTTTAAACTAGGCACGCCTGGAGTTCTACAGTTGCTGCTCGGTGATTTATAACTTTTCTTATCCGCGTTATTTTTTATAACATACTCGAGTGGCATTTTTTCGAAATATTCTCTTTAATTTACAGGCTCCATTTTTTATTTCTATGTATCTAACATTGAATAAATTCGGGATGCATAAGTCGTAGCGACGTACAATGGCATGATATTATCTCCCACGTTAGATCTTCAAAATAATCGCAATAAATAAAGCGCAGTCTGACATACTGAGGCCGGAGAACTTTTAGCTTGTTTCGCAGATATTTTTTGTGTTTAAGATTTCTTCTTTATTTTTCTTTCTCACACATTAATTTGTAGAGGATGTATAAACGGTTATGAGGGATTTCAATATTGGATTAAATTGTGGTTTCAAAGTTTAAAAGAAACATATGTTTTGGGAGTTAGTTTAGAATAGATTTTGTCAGATTTTCAATTAAATACAGAAGCGGTTTCCCAAATCGATATATTTTTTATGCGGAGTGAAGGTTTTAAAATAAATCGGGTTCTTTTTTCTTATCTCTGGTTCGAAACTTTTTCTTATTTGGAACTTTACTTTCCGAATAAATTTTAATCATTGATTTTTTGGTGATTTATATTTCATTTTATTTTGTTTGAAATATGTTTATTGAATTGTGTTATTACTTAAATTAATAAACGAATAAATCTTTTAATTACTTCTATAACTATTACTTTTTTATGTGTTGTATTTCATTTTCCTACTAACAGAATTTAAACGTTTCTAGAATGCGTTTCAGTTTTTGTGATAATAGGTTTTTCACATTTCTTTGACTTGTTTCTTTATTTTTGAATTAACTCATTGAGGTCGGTCGTACGGTAAATGTGCAGTTGCATCTGAGAGACGTTTGCCAATACTCGTAGCTACTCATTTAAGGAACACTTTTTTTAGTTAAGCCTTATAGCACTAAATCTGGTGTCATGCCGATGTGGAAGTCGGTAGTTAAAGCAACAAGAGCAGGCACTCATTTGTGACAGTCGGTAGAAAATGCGTCAAGCACCTGACACGCCCGTGCGACAGTCGTCCCAAAATGGGTAATTAGCAATCAATTTTTATATAGTTAGATTTACAGTATTTTATTTTATACCAGCCGCCTTTTCTGCCACCAGCTGGTTCGCCCGTTTAAATTAGTTTTTATTTTTGTATTTTATATTAATTATAGCGTTACCCGTCGCAGTTTCAGCCACGATAACTCAGTAAAGATGAACAAAAAACTGAATATTTTATTGTATTTGAAAGATAGTACAATATTTGGAGACGTAAATTTTAAAATGCCAGCGATACAATTCTCTATGATACATCGCAGCTAACGAAACTTATAAACTGAGTTTAAAATAACTTTCACTCAATTCATCTATCACTCATCGGTAGAATGATTAACGCAGAATATGGTCGCAAAAGCCGAACATGCTGGAGGCCCGTGTGAACCATTGGGTACAAAAAGTGAGCCGGTAAAAATTTCATAGACATCTAAAAGACCCGGGAGTATAGGAGGTAGACAATAAAATTTAAAATTAGTTAGTCTTCCCGGTACAGCTTTGATATACGACATCACTGGCGATATTTTGTGATTTCGTTCTGTGACTTTTTACGTTTGGCACCGAAAGACGCCATTTTCTAGATCGGAAGTAAAAGAATAAGCTAGATTTCTAACATTCAATAAAAAAGTGAAGCTCTGATGTTCCCGTTTTGCTGAAAGCGAAGCGCATGATGTTTTTTAAGTTTAAAAATTTGCCCGGAACGCGTTCGCACGAGAACAATATGCAACAAAACAGTCGCCATGTTTGTTTAGGCAACACAACCGACGCCATGTTTGTTCACGCAATAAAAAAGTCGCCGAAATTATAAAATATCGCCTATGTTGCGGTATATAAAAGCTGTTCCGTTTTCCCGAACACTATTTCTTTTTTGCAATTCATAGTTTCATTCTATAATTTCTAGTTTCTAAAATCAAATTTGATGAGTTATCACTTGCGCAGATTCAAGTTGAAGGCAGTACTGTACTCTTAAGCCTAACCTAAATTTTAACAAAAAATTCCTATAATGCACTATACAATAATTTGAAAGCGTTTTCAAGCCTCATAATTTTAAAATGGCCGGGAAGCATGAGTTTAAATGCTTGAAGAAAGGACGAAAATCATTTCAGTATACCTCACACAATAAAAACAAACAAACCTGAAATCAAATATCTGTTGCCACGCTTTATAAAAATATTACTTTGAAGAGGGTGTATAAAATATTTCAGAAATGCAATGAATATAAAAGTGAAAATTCTGATTTAGAGTTAATTTCCCAAGAAAGCAACTTATACTATCACAACCGTAGCGTTCTCAAAAGCGCGTGAATAAAAGATTTTCTGAAATAATGAGACGTCTTAAATTTTATTTATAACAATAAAAACATTATTAAAATTCATGTTTTATAACATTTTGCAACATTAATTAAAATTGAACAAAAGTTAGCATGGAAATATGATTGGTGGCATTGAAAAGCTAATTTTTTTTAATCTTTACGATGATGTAAAAATGTCGTTTTGCGATAATAGAATCCAAAGTTATTCCGGAAAAACGTTAAAAATTAAATTAATTTTTAAATAACTCAAAAATGGACGGTATTTTACGTCAAATGAAAAAAAATAGATCTGTAGATTTTCCGGAAACAAGAAAAATCATTTCTTATGACATTTAATGCATATAAGTAACCAGTAATTAGAAATATACGATAATGTCTAACCCGTACGATCGTATGGGCTTGGTTCTAATGGGATATAGTAGGTTCTCGGCTAACAGTACGTTACTGATTTTAATACTTATTATGAATATATATGTGTGTAATATTCTTTGCAAAATTTTCTTAACTTGCATAAATAAAGAAGTAAACTAAATAGCCTGCTTAATCCTTTTAGCTACACACCTATCGAATAAATATCCTATCAACTAAGTCTTAAAACTACATAAAAATATGTTTTTAAACATTTCTTTATGACTTTTAACTTAGAAGAGATGCCATTCCATAAAATAGAAGAATATTCAAAAAGATTTCTAAATTATATTCATTCTGTAAACCGCGTATAATTGACGACGTCAAATTCTTCCTATCTATCAGATATTCACGACAGCAAACACGATATATTCATTTTATATCCCCAAGCTGCTTGAATTAATAGTCGTTTTTCTTCCATGTATAAGAAGAGACTCAATTTATTAAACCACACTTAAACTACAATATGTAATTTTCGCCGGGGATTAAGAAAGATCCATTTTTCTGCTGAGACGTCTCCTAAATTTCAAGCCTACTAAGCCTTAGATTACATCATTGGAAAAAATTTAAACATCCCTCATAAGAAGAATTCTTCTTTGAGACAGAATAAACACCATTTTTTCCCTTTTTCAAGCCTGGAAGCATTTAGTTCTAAAGTATCATTAAGCTCAATGCCTCGCCATTTCTTTAACCAAGAATTTTAGGAACTAAATTTGCATTCTTTTTTTTGTCAAACAACGCGCCTAAAATGTGATTTTCCCTTTAACAAAATTCTTGTCCTTTGTTTTGTCCTTGCCTCGCTGCGTCAATAATTTTACTTCAACGTCTCCCAGCCTCAATAGGATTAAACCAGACTCGCCTGGAGTTCTACCCTTGCCACTCCGTGATTTATAACTTTTCTTATCCGCGTTATTTTTTATGACGCCCTCGAGTGGTATTTTTTCGAAATTTCTGCTTAATTTTCAGGCTCCCTTTTTTATTTCTATGTATCTAACATTGAATAAATTCGGGATGCATGAGTTGTAGCGACGTACAATGGTATGATATTATCTTCCACATTAGATCTTCAAAATAATCGCCTATAAATAACGCTCAGGATGACATATTGAGGTCGGAGAACTTTTAGCTTGTTCCGCAGATATTTTTTGTGTGAAGATTTCTTCTTTCTTTCTTTTTCTCACACGTTAATTTGTAGAGGATTTATAAACGGTTAAGAGGGATTTCAATATTGGATTAAATTGTGGTATCAAAGTTTAAAAGAAACATATGTTTTGGGAGTTAGTTTAGAATAGATTTTGTCAGATTTTCAATTAAACACAGAAGCGGTTTCCCAAATCGATTTTTTTTCATGGGAAGTGGAAGTTTTTAAATAAACCAGGTTCTTTTTTTTATCACTGGTTCGAAACTTTTTCTAATTCGGATCTTTACTTTCCGAATAGATTTTACCGAAAGACGCCATTTTATAGATCGGAAGCAAAAGGAAAAGGTAGATTTCTAACACTCATTAAAAAAGTGAAGCTCTGAGGTTCCCGCTTTGCTGAAAGCGAAGCCGATGATGTTTTTCTAAGTTTAAAAAATTTGCCCGGCATGCGATCTCAAGAGAACAATATGCAACAAAACAGTCGCCATTTTTGTTTAGGCAACACTACCGACGCCATGTTTGTTTACGCAATAAAAAATTCACCGAAATTACACAATATCGCCAGTGATGTCGTATATCAAAGCTGTTCCGTTTTCCCGAACACTATTGCCTTTTTTGTAATTCCTAGTTTCAGGCTGTAATTTCTAATTTCTAAAATCAAATTTGATGAGTTATCACTTGAACAGATTCATATTTGGAGGCAGTACTGTACTCTTAAGCCTAACCTAAATTTTAATAAAAAAATTCTTATAATGCAATATACAAAAATTTAAAACCGTTTCCAAGCCTTTTAATTTTAAAATGGAAGGGAAGCATGAGATTAAATGTTTGAAGACAGGACGTCAACCTCACACAATAAGAACAAACAAACCTGAAATCAAATATCTGTAGCCATGTTTTATAAATATATTACTTTGAAGCAGGTGCGATAAAATATTTCAGAAATGTAATGAATACTAAAGTAAAAATTCTGCTTCAGAGTTAATTTTCCAAGAAAACAATTTATACTATCACAACCGTAGCATTTTCAAAACCGCGTGAGTAAAAGATTTTCTCAAATACTGATAAGTTAGGAAATTTATTTAAAATAATAAAAACATTGTTAAAATTCATGTTTTATAACATTTTGTAACAATAATTAAAATTGAACAAAATGTCGAATGGAAATAAGATTCCTGTCATTGAAAAGCTGTTGATTTTATTTTTACGATGACGTAAAAACTGTAGTTTTGTGATAATTAGGATCCAAAGTTATTCCGTAAAAGCCTTAAAATTTAATGTAATTTTTAAATAACTCAAAAACGGACGGTATTTGACATCAAATGCGAAAAATAGATCTGTAGAGATTCCGGAAACAAGAAAAATAATTTCTTAAGCCATTTAATGCAAATAAGTAACCAGTAATCAGAAATATAAGATAATGTCTAACCCGTACCATCGTATGGGCTTGGTCCTAATGGGATAGGTTCTCAGCTAGCTGTACGTTACTGATTTAAACATTCAGCATGAATAAGTATGTATATAATATTCTTTACAAAATTTTATTAACTTGCATAAATAAAGAAGTTAACTAAATAGCCTGAGTAAGCCTTTTAGCTATACACCTATCTAATAAATATCCTATCAACTAATAGGTTCTCGTCTAACTGTACTCTACTAATTCTGACACATATTATGAAAACCTATGCATAAGTCTTAAAACTACATACAAATGTGTTTTTAAACATTTCTTTTTCTCTTTCAAAATAGGACAGATGTCATTCCATAAAATAAAAGGATATTCAAAAATATTTATAAATTATATGCATTCTGTAAACCGCGTACAAAAGAAGACGTCTAAGTTCTTCCTATCTATCAGATATTAAAGACAGCAAACACGATATATTCATTTTATATCCCCAAGCTGCCTGAATTAATAGTCGTTTCTCTTCCATGTAGAGGATGAGACTCAATTTATTAAACCACACTTAAACTACAATATACAATTTTCGCCGGAGATTAAGAATGCCCCATTTTTCTGCTGAGACGTCTCCTAAATTTCAAGCCTACTAAGCCTTAGATTACATCATTGGAAAAAATTTAAACATCCCTCAAAAGAAGAATTCTTCTTTGAGAGAAAATAAACGCAATTTTTTCCCTTCTTCAAGCCTGGAAGCATTTAGTTCTAAAGTATCATTAAGCTCAATGTATCGCCACTTCTTTAACTAAGAATTTTAGGAACTAAATTTGCATTCTTTTTTTGTCAAGCGACGCGCCTAAAATGTGATATTTTCCCCTTTTTTCAACATTTTGTTCTTTGTTTGTTTTGTCCTTGCCTCGCTGCGTCAATATTTTTACTTCAAAGTCCCCCAGCCTAGATAGGATTAAACGAGGCTAGCCTGGAGTTCTACAGTTGCCACTCGGCGATTTATAACTTTTCTTATCCGTGTTATTTTTTATGACGCCCTCGAGTGGTATTTTTTCGAAATATTTTGCTTAATTTACAGGCACCCTTTTTTATTTCTATGTATCTAACAAAGAATAAATTCGGGATGCATGTGCTGTAGCGACGTACAATGGCATAGTTGTATCTCCCACATTAGATCTTCAAAATAATCGCAATAAATAACGCGCAGGATGACATATTGAGGTCGGAGAACTTTTAGCTTGTTTCGCAGATACTTTTTGTGTGTCAAGATTTCTTCTTTCTTTTTCTTTCACACTCGTTAATTTGTACAGGATGTATAAACATTTAAGAGGGGGTGCCAATATTAGATTAAATTATGGTTTCAAAGTTTAAAAGAAACCTGTTCTTTAGGTGTTAGTTTAGTATAGAATTTGTCAGATTTTCAATTAAATATAGAAGCGTTTTCTTTAATCAATATTATTTTATGTGGAGTGAACATTTTTAAAGAAATCGATTTTTTTATCTCTGCTTCGAAACATTTTCTTATTTGGATCTAACCATTGATTGAACCATTGATCATTTTAACCATTGAATTTATGGTGGTTTACATTTCCTTTTATTGTGTGTGAAATGTGTTTATTGAAATGCGTTGTTCTTTAAATTCATAAATGAATAAATTTTTTAATTACTTATATAAATATTTCTTTTTTATGTGCTGTATTTTATTGTTCTACTAACAGAATATAAATGTTTATAGATTTGGTTTCAGTTTCTATGATAACAGGTTTTTTACATTTCTTTGTCTCTTCCATCTGGCGATTTTTTTGCAGAGCTCATAGCTACTCATGGAAGGAACACTTTATTTAGTTAAGCCTTATAGCACTAAATCTGGTGTCATGCCGATGTGCGAATCGGTAGTTAAAGTCACAAGAGTCGGCACGTATTTGTGACAGTCGGAAGAAAATGTGTCAAGCAACTGGCACGCCCTTGTTACAGTAGTCCCAAAAGGGGTAATTAAGAATTTTTAAAAATTTAGATGCGCAGTATTTCTTTTTATAGAAAACATTAGAGATGAATCACACATAGTCTTTTAGGTACTGAATTAAAAGAAAAATTTAGATTTTCGGTTTTATGTAAAAATGAATGTATTCTTTTGTACATATATCTAAAAGATGAATTAAAAATGACTGAGAAAGAAAGCTGATTAAAATTTTAGCTCGCTGTTTTGCTTCGACATGTAAAATGCTGATTAACTAAAAGAATATCATAAATGATTTTCAAGTTAAGAAACCTTTATTTCAGCAATAATTTAGAAGACAATGCAATTTTCGATAGAGTATATATTGTAACATATACTGATTTTTATGTCAGTTGCACATGCGCCATAAATTATGCATGTTACTGAAATGTTCAGTTTTCATAAAACGATTAAAAACGAGTAACATTCCGAAAAAGTGGAAACATTTTATAATGTTTCTAAATTATATGTTTTACGCAAGCCTCTTAAATTTTTCTTCTCCATCAGACATTAACAACAACAGACGTGATATATTCATCCTGTATCCTCAAGCTGCTGGAATTAATAGTCGTTTCTCTTTCATGCATATGAAGAGACTCCATTTATTAAACCACACTTAAACTGCAATATATAATTTTCGCCGGGAATTAAGAAAGCTCCATTTTTCGATTGAGACGTCATCTAAATTTCAAGCCTACTAAGCCTTTGATTACATTATTAGAAAAAATTTAAAAATATCTCGCAAGAAGAATTCTTCATCGAGATAGAATAATCGCCATTTTTTCCCTTCTATAAGCCTTGAAGAATTTAGTTCTAAAGTACCATTAAGCTCAATGTATCGCTATATTTTTAACCAAGAATTTTAGGAACTAAATTTGCATTCCTTTTTGTCAAACAACGCGAAAAAATGTGATTTTTTCCCGTTTTTCCAACATTTTATTATTTGTTTGTTTTGTCCTTGCCTCGCTGCGTCAATATTTATACTTCAAAGTCTCCCAGCCTCAATATTATTAAACTAGACTCGCCTGGAGTTCTACCGTTGCCACTAGGTGATTTATAACTTTTCTTATCCGTGTTATTTTTTATGACGCCCTCGAGTGGTATTTTTTCTAAATACTCTGCTTAATTTACAGGCTCCCCTTTTTTTTCTATGTATCTACCATAGAATAAATTCGGGATGCATGAGCTGTAGCGACGTACAATGGCATAGTATTATCTCCCACATTAGATCTTCAAAATAATCGCAATAAATAACGCGCAGAATGACATATTGAGGTCGGACAACTTTTAGCTTGTTCCGAAGATATTTTTTTGTGTTAAGATTTCTTCTTTATTTCTCTTTCTCTTACGTTAATTTGTAGAGGATGTATAAACGGTTATGAGAGATTTCAATATTGGATTATATTGTGGTATCAATGTTTAAAAGAAAATTGTGTTTTGGGAGTTAGTTTAGTATAGATTTTGTCAGATTTACAATTAAATACAGAAGCGGTTTCCAAAATCGAATATTTATTTTTATGCGGAGTGAAATTTTTTAAAGAAATCTAGTTCTTGTTTCTTATCTGTGGTTCTCAAATTTTTCTTATTTGGAACTTTACTTTGTGAAAAGATTTTAACCATTGATTTTATGGTGGTGTATATTTCCATTTATTGTGTATGAAATGGGTTAATTGAAATGTGTTGTTATTTAAATTCATAAATGAATAAATCTTTTAATTACTTACATAAACACTAATTTTTTATGTGCTGTATTTTATTTTCCTACTAACAGAATATAAACGTTTCTAGATTTGTTTTCAGTTTTCATGATAACAGGTTTTTTTACATTTATTTTTCTATTCTATCTGGCCGACTTTTTCCAATTCTCGTAACTACTCAGAGCCAGAACACTTTTTTTAGTTAAGCATTTTAGCACTAAATCTGGTGTCATGCCGATGTGTCAATCGGTAGTTAAAGTCGCAAGAGCCGGCGCGTATTTGTGACAGTGGGAAGAAAATGTGTCAAGCAACTGGCACCGCCGTGTAACAGTAGTCCCAAAAAGTTTAATCATCAATTTTTAAAAAATTAGATACACATTATTTTATATTATATAAAACATGAGGGTTGAATACCATACAGTCTTTTAGGTACTGAATTAAAAGAAAAATTTATATAATCGGTTCTATGGAAAAATGAATGCATTCTTTTGTACTTAAATCTTATAGATGTATTAAAAATGACATGACAAGATGGCATGACAAAATGAAAAATGAATGAAAACTGAGTAAGAAAGCTGATTAAAATTTTAGCTTGCCATTTTGCTTCGACATGTAAAATTCTGATTAACTAAAAGAATATCTTAAATGATTTCCAAGTTAAGAAACCTTTATTTCAACAATAATTTAGAAGACTATGCTATTTCCGATAGAGTATATACTGCAACATATACTGATTTTTATGTCAGTGGCACATGCGCAATAAATTACGCATGTTACTGAAATATTCAGTTTTCATAAAACGATGAAAAACGCGTGAAATTCCGAAAAATTGGAGACTTTTTATAATGTTTCTAAATTAAATGCTTTAAGCAAGCTTCTTAAATTTTTCTTCTCCATCAGTCATTAACATCAACAGACGTGATATATTCATCCTGTATCCTCAGGCTGCTTGAATTAATAGTCGTTTTTCTTCCAGGTATGAGAAGAGACTCCATTTAATAAACCACACATAAACTGCAATATATAATTTCCGCTTGGAATTAAGATATTTCCGCTTAATTTTTCTATTGAGATGTCACCTAAATTTCAAGCCTACTAAGCCCTTGATTACATTATTAGAAAAAAAATTAAAAAATCTCTCGAAAGAAGAATTCTTCTTTGAGATAGAATAAATGCTATTTTCCCCTTTCTATAAGCCTGGAAGCATTTAGTTCTAAAATATCATTAAGCTCAATGTTTCGCCATTTCTTTAAGCAAGAATTTTAGGAACTAAATTTGCATTCTTTTCTGTAAAACCACGCGTCTAAAATGTGATTTCTTTCCTCTCTTTTTTAACATTTTGTTAATTGTTTGTTTTGTCCTTGCCTCGCTCCGTCAATATTGTTACTTCAAAGTCTGCCAGCCTCGATAGGATTAAACTAGACTCGCCTGGAGTTCTACCGTTGCCACTCGGTGATTTATAACTTTTCTTATCCGTGTTAATTTTTTATAACGCCCTCGAGTGGTATTTTTTGGAAAGATTCTTTTTAATTTACAGGCTCTCTTTTTTTATTTCTATGTATCTAACATAAAATAAATTCGGGATGCATGAGCTGTAGCGATGTACAATAACATAGTATTATCTCCCACATTAGATCTTCAAAATAATCGCAACAAATAACGTGCAAGATGACATATTGAGGCCGGACAACTTTTAGCTTGTTCCGAAGATATTTTTTGTGTGTTAAGATTTCTTCTTTCTTTCTCTTTCTCTCACATTAATTTGTAGAGGATGTGTAAACGGTCATGAGGGATTTCAATATTGGATTAAATTGTGGTTTCAAATTTTAAAGGGGACCTGTGTTTTGGGAGTCAGTTTAGAATAGATTTTGTCAGATTTTCAATTAAACGCAGAAGCGGTTTCCAAAATCGAATAATTTTTATGCGGAGGGAAAGTTTTTAAAGAAATCTAGTTCTTGTTCCTTATCTCAGGTTCGAAACTGTTTCTTATTCGGATCTTTACCTTCCGAATAGATTTTAACCATTGATTTTTTTGTTGTTTATATTTCCTTTTATTGTGTGTGAAATGTGTTATTATTTAATTTCATAAATGAGTAAATCTTTTAATTACTTATATAAATATTACTTTTTTATGTGCTGTATTTTATTTTTCTACCAACGAGATTTGGTTTCAGTTTTATGATAACAGGTTTTTTACATTTATTTGTCTTTTTCATCTGGCCGACTTTTTCCAATGCTCGTAGCTACTGAGAGCCAGAACACGTTTTTTAGTTAAGACTTATAGCATTAAATCTGGTGTCATGCCGATGTGTTAATCGTTAATTAAATTCACATGAGCCGGCACGTATTTGTGACAGTCGGAAGAAATTGTGTGACGTAACTGGCACGCCCTTGTGACAGTAGTCCCAAGAGAGGCAATTATCAATTTCTAAAAATTTAGTCGCACTGTATTTTGTTGGTGGTTTATATTTCCTTTTGTTGTGTGTGAAATGTGTTTATTGAAATGTGTTATTATTTAAATTCATAGATGAATAAATCATTTAATTACATATATGAAAATTTCTTTTTATGAGCTGTATTTTATTTTCCTACTAAGAGAATATATATTCTATATTTGGTTTCAGTTTTTATGATGACAAGTTTTTTACATGTCTTTGTCTCGGTGTCTTTACTTTTGAATTAACCATTTGAGGTCGGTCGTACGTAAAACGTGCGGTTCCAAAGCTCGTAGCTACTCAGGGTCGGAACACTCTTTTTATTTAACCTTTATAGCACTAAATCTGGTGTCATGCCGATGTGTCACTTGGTAGTTAAAGCCATAAGAGCCGGCACTCATTTGTAATAGTCGGAAGAAAATGTGTCAAGCAACTGGCACGCCCATGTGACAGTAGTCCCAAAAGGGGTAATTATCAATTTTTAAAATTGTAGATGCACAATATTTTATATTATATAAAACACGAGGGCTGAATAACATAGTCTTTTAGGTACTGAATTAAAAGAAAAATATAGGTTATCGGTTTTATGGAAAAATGAATGCATTCTTTTGTACTTAAATCTTATAGATGTATTAAACATGTTTGAGTAAGAAAGCTGATTAAAATTTTAGCTTGCTATTTTGCTTCGACATCTAAAATGCTGATTGACTAAAAGAATATTTTAAATGATTTTCAAGTTAAAAAACCTTTATTTCAACAACAATTTAGAAGACTATTCGATTTTCGATAGAGTATATAATGCAACATATACTGGCTTTTATATTAGTGGCACATGTGCAATATATTAAGAATGTTACTAAAATATTCAGTTTTCATAAAACGATAAAAAAACGCGTGCCATTCTCAAAAAGTGGAAACATTTTATAATGTTTGTTAATTAGATGCTTTACGCAAGCCTCTTAAATATTTCTTCTCTAATAGACGTTAACGACAACAAACGTGATGTATTCATTCTGTAGCCTCAATCTTCTTCAATTAATAGTCGTTTTTCTTTCATGTATAAGAAGAGACTCCATTTAATAAACCACACATAAACTGCAATATGTAATTTTCGCCGGGAATTAAGAAAGCTCCATTTTTCTATTGAGCCATCATTTAAATTTCAAGCCTACTAAGCCCTTGATTACATTATTGGAAAAATTGTAACCATCCTCGAACGAAGAATTCTTCTTTGAGAGAGAATAAACGCCATTTTTTCCCTTCTTCAAGCCTGCAAGCATTTAGTTCTAAAGTATCATTAAGCTCAATGTATCGCCATTTCTTTAACCAAAAGTTTTAGAAACTAAATTTGCATTCTTTTTGTCAAACAACGCGCCTAAAATGTGATAACCAACCATTTTTTTCTCTTTTTCCTCCATTTTATTCTTTGTTTGTTTTATCCTTGCCTCGCTGCGTCAATATTTTTACTACAAAGTCTCACTACCTAGATAGGATTATTCTATTCTCTTCTGGAGTTCAACCGTTGCCACTCGGTGATTTATAACTTTTCGTATCCGTGTTATTTTTTGTAACGCCCTCGAGTGGTATTTTTTCGAAATATTCTCCTTAATTTACACGCTTAATTTTTTTTATTTCAGTTTCTCTACCATAGAATAAATTCGGGATGCATGAGCTGTAGCGACGTACAATGACATAATATTATTTCCCGCATTAGATCTTCGAAATTATCGCAATAAATAACGTGCAGGATGTCGTATTGATGTCGAAAACTTTATAGCTTGTTCCGCTGTTTTTTCAGTACTAAATATTATTTAATTTTTCATCTCTCTCCCTCTCACATGAATTTGCAGAGGATATATAAAAGATTAAAAGGGTTTCAATAATGGGTTAAATTGTGGAAGACAAGTTTAACGCTAACCTGTATTTCGGGTGTAGGTGGAATATAGATTTTGTCAGTTTTCCAATTAGATTCAGAAGTTTCATTCCGAATGCAATATCTCTATGTAGGAGAGTAAAAGTTAAAAAAAAAAGAATTTAATATTTATCTTTAAATTCTTGTTCTCAACTTATTTCTTTTGGGACTTAAATTTCAGATTCAATTTTATACGTGCATTTCTCTGTTGCTTATGTTCGCATTTATCTCCTTTTTTGGAATTATGTTTTATTTTTTGTAAAATAATTCTGTTACCAATTTACATAAATATTACTAGTTTTTATTTTCGTACTAAGATAATATATATTTCCGGTTTTGGATTCAGCGTTAGTGCTAATAGATATTTTATCTTTTTGGAGTCAATCTTTAATTATTTTTTTGGAAATTCTGTTGCAGATAATTTTATTTTAGATAAAAGATAAAAAAAGAGTTGATTTTTATTTAACCTTTCATATGCTGAATTTAAGAAAAACTTTAATTTCTGCTTTGTCGGAGATCAATGCATTAGTCTGCACTTAACTCTTTATATTCGGAATTAATTTACAAGCAAATTTTCACTTAACTCTTTATATTCAGAATTAATTTACAAACAAATTTTCAATTTTATTTTGGGATCACTAGAAACTTTTTAATGCAGAATAGATGAAAAAAGTCTTTTTAATAAAATAAAATACTTTAATTGTTTTGATTATTAATTAAAAAATTTAATTTCTGCCTTCATCTGCCATCTATTGCTTGCTGTCAGAACTACACTCCTCGTGTTCTTGCGAATACTTCCAGTAGAAGCGGTCAAATTACGATGATATAAGTGTGATTAAAGTAGTAGTTTTAACTCTTTAAATCCGAGCCGACATTTTTCTTCTAGCCTCTTTAAAACCGGATCTTTTTGGGAGGATGCGATATGAATTGGACTCTCCCAACATGGGTGGTCATTTACCCCACCCCCTGCTATAACATTTCCTTAAGGCGCTCGGAAACGGACTGAGGTTGGCAAGGATAATTGGACCCCCTACCGCGCTTGTCTCCTAAGCGATCTCAGAACCTCACCTCCGCTCAAAAGAAGCCAACCGCCTCAAACCTGCCTTCGTCGCTTTTAAGGGGAAATTGTTAGACCGCCCGAGACCGCCTCGCTCGGAATGAGAGGGTTAAGTTCCTTAAAGAGGGGGAATATAATAAAATAATTACATATAATACTAACAGTACGCGCACGGCGTTGCCCGTGGAATCAGGACTTCAACAAAATGGGAAAAAAGAATGCCCACAATGACACGAAAAAGTTTTGAAAACAAAATCAAAACAAAGGATACACATCGGATTGTAAAAATGCATGATGGGAATGAAAGCATATGACGTTACATGCCGCGAGGAAGGTCACTCGTCCGGAGAAACTCTCGCTGTTATATCTCGCTAGCAAAAAAACTGTTGGAACTGATCAGGGAAAAATTAATTTACCAGAACGAAAAAAGATATTTTTACCGTTCTTGTTTTAAATCAGACAGAAACGTTCCAGTTATAAGCTGAAAAAAATGAAAATTACAGAGATGTTAGAACGTCAAATGCGATAATTTGAAGAAATCTTTATTAAAAATTACCATAAAAGTGACTATTTTTCAAAAATTTCTCAAAATTCAGTAAATTGCGTTAAACGCAGAAAACAAACTTCATTAGAACGGAAAGCGTTTGTTCTTTCCGATGGTGTAACTTCTTTTTGCGTACAATTATTCAAAGCCATGCTATTGAGAAATGAGTGCGAAAAATCACCCAAAACAACAGAAAATATTAAATAAAAAAATTTCTAGATTAAATTTTATAATTCCTGCTTCTAGGTGCACTCAGTCACCATTAACTCTACCTGTGTGCCGAATTTCATGGCTGTAAGTGCGATAGATTCGTCTGGATATCGCAGACACACACACACATGCACACAAACATTGCCTTTTATAATATACTAGCAGTACGCGCACGGCGTTTCCCGTGAAATCAGGACTTCAAGAAATTTACGACTGCGTCCAGAGAAGGAACTGAATAAATCACGACTGCCAAGCCGAAAAAGTGGGAAACGGCGTGCTTCTTCACTTTCGGCATTCGAGAAAAATTCTCTGATCCCATCTAGAAATAAATTAATCTAAAATCGAAGAAATAATATATTTTAACCGTTCTTATTTTAAATCATAGAAAAATAATTGATTTATTACCAAAAAAATTTTAAAAATCATATCGTTATTAGAACATCGGGTGCAATAGTTTTAAGAATTCTGGAAAATTTTATTTTTTAAAGGTGACTATTTTTTAAAAACTTCTCAAAATTCAGTAAATAACGTTAGAAATTCAAAACTAACTTCATTTGAACGAAAATAGCGTGCTCCTTCCGATGGTGTGTCTATTTTTGTCGTACAATTATTCGAAACCATTCTATTGAGAGAACCATTCTAATTAGTGCGAAAAATCAACCAAAACAACACCAAACATTAAATAAAAAAATTTCTAGATCAAATTTTAAAATTTCGGCTTCGAGGTGCATTGCGTCACCATTACGACTACCTGTGTGCCAAATTTCATAGCTGTAAGTGCGATAGATTCGTCTGGACATCACAGAAACACGCACACATGCACACAAACATTATCTTTTATGATATATATTATATTATGTATAATTTCTGTAATGTAATATTAATTCCTTACGAGAGGGTAAATAAAGGATTAAACTTAAAAGATGTTATAAAAAGAACCGCATAAGAAAATGGATTGAAATTCAGCATATGATAATTGCTGCTGGAAGTAAATGCTGATTCAGTAAAAAAGATCTCTCATATAATTTTCAAGTTAAAATCTTTATTTCAACACTATAGAAACATATAGGTGTTTCTCAAATAATGATATATATTAGCAAAAATAGATTTGTGTGACATTTGTGAGCTTTATTATGTTGGTATTGTTAAAAAGTACTTTTGGAACTATGAAAAACATGTACTAATCCATAACATTAGAGGGATCTTATAATGTTTCTAAGTTATATACTGTTGCAAAAGTGTAATGTCTCTTTCCTGCGTGACTAGTCTTATGTTTGGGAAGAGAGTTTTACAGGGGTAAATATGAGATGGCCGGACCTGGACGCCTAACCTTGGCAACGAACTTGGCGACCATTTTGGCGACTTGGCGACAAATTTGACAACCTTGGCGGCAAATCGATGATTCCAGAAAATGCGACTCTTTTCTCGATATCTCTATTTGAAAAGGAAATACGTTTGAATGTACGAGAAAACTCCATGTGACGTCACGGCCTGTTGGGGAGAGTATTTAAGGGCCGGTCTTGGATCAGGGAGGTGTTGATCCATTGGAACGACTTTGGAGAAACTTGGAACTTTTTGCGATATAGGAAGCCGGTGAGCTATTGAAAGTGCTGTTATTGTCGTTATTAGTGATTTGCTGATTGTTTGTATTGCTAAATCTCAAAGTGCTGAACTGTTATTATCTGTGAATTGTTATCTGTTTACGTTGCTAATCTGTGCAAGATCTATTGTTTCCTGTTACCTGTGCTACGTGTTTTCTTGCACTTTTGTGAATAAACCTTCATTCTCCATTATCCTGCGTGTTGGACTGTTGGCAGCATACACCCGCAGAAAGATATTTGTAACAATATATTCTGTAACTCGTTTAAAATACACGATGTTTAAATTCTTCTCCTCCATCAGATGTTAGCGACAGCAAACATGATATATTCATCCTGTATCCTGGAGCTATTTGAATTAACAGTAGTTTTCATTCCATGTAGAAGAAGTTTCCATTTATTAAACCACACTAAACTACAATATATAATTTTCACCCGGTATTAATAAAGCCCCATTTTTCTGTTGAGACGTCTCCTAAATTTCAAGCCTACTAAGCCCATGATTACATTATTGGAAAAATTTTAAACAACCATAACAAGAAGAATTCTTCTTTGAGATAGAATATACGCCATTTTTTTCCTCTTCAGGACTTGAAGCGTTTATTTCTGAAGTATCATTAAGCTCAATGCATCGCCATTTCTTTAACCAAGAGTTCTAGGAACTAAATCTGCATTCTTTTTTGTCAAACAACGCGCCTAAAATGTGATTTTCCATCTTTTTTCTCCATTTTATTCTTTGTTTGTTTTGTCCTTGCCTCGCTGTGTCAATATTTTAACTTCAAAGTCTCCCAGCCTAGATAGGATTAAACTAGACTCGCCTGGAGCTCTACTATTGCCACTCGGTGATTTATAACTTTTCTTATCCAAGTTTTTTTTATAGCGCCCTCGAGTGGTATTTTTTGGAAATATTCTGCTTAATTTACAGGCTTCCTTTTTTGTTTCTATGTATCTACCATAGAATAAATTCGGATGCATGTGCTGTAACGACGTACAATAACATAGTATTATCTCTCACATTAGCATCTTCAAATAATCGCAGTAAATAACGTGCAAGATGACATATTGAGGTCACAGAACTTATAGCTTGTTCACCGGTTTTTTTGTGTTAAGATTTTTCTTTTTTTATTTCTTTCTCTCGCATTAATTTATAAAGGATTCATAACAGATTAAGAGTGTGCCGATTTGGAATTAATTTGCGAAAGAAATGTTTTACGCAAACCGGTGTTCTTGGGTTTGTTTAAAATATTGATTTTGTCAAATCTTCTATTAAATTTAGAAGAGGTTTTCTGATTGGAATATTTCTTTTTAGGAGATGGAATTTTTTAAAAAAGAATTGGATTATTTTCTTTAAATTCTTGGTCATAACTTATTTCTATTGGAAATCAATTTTCCGAATCAATTTTAATATTGTAATTTTCTTTTGTTTATGTTCGCGTTTGTTGCCTTTTATTGAATTGTTTTATTTATTTAAATTAATATAGAAACATATCTTTTAGATACTCTTATGACAATATACTTTCTAAATGATTTATTTTATTTTATTATTAATAGAATGTATATTTTCGGTTTAGGTTTTAGTTTTAATAGATTTAAAAAAATTTGGTCCTTCCTTTTTCTTTATTTATATATTTTGGAAAATTCGGATGCAAAGTATTTTGTTTTAGATAAAACTTGAGAGCTGCGTTCCATAAAACATTTTAAGCACTGTATTTCAGAAAAATTAGAATATATGTTTTGTGAAAAAAATAATATATTCTTCAACATTTATTTCTAAAGGTTGTTATAAAAAGTCCTGAATTGGAAAGCGTATTGAAAGATTGAACTTGATACTATACTTCTGGAAGTAAATTGTTTACTGATTAAAAATACGTTTTAAAAGATTTTCAAGTTATTTATTTATTCATTCGAAGAAAGCACACTACAGAAATGACTCCATTTACAGAGTGCATGACCAAAAACACACAAAGAACACAAGCCACAAAATGAATTAAAACACAAAGAAAAAAGTGCCTGTTGAGAATACAAAAGTTCAAAATTCAAAACCACATTAATTTTTAAAAAGTAAACTCATAAATGATTTAAAACGAAGATACTTAATCACAAAAATTCAAAAAAAAAAATGACAGAAGGCTGTCTTTTCAAACAGCCGCTGATGTTAAAGGCGTAGGGCTACTTTACTCGCGTGACTGTTTTGTTTCCAGAAGTTTCTCGTAAAATTTTATGCTTAAATAAGTTTTTTTGTAACTTCTGTTGTTACCTTTATCTCTAAAATAAGGCATTAGTTATGTTTTCGACATATGTCGTTACCGAGATATAGAGGATCGCGTCACCAATTCATGCGTATTTTTGCCCAAATATGCGACTCAGTAGTCGCTGAACTGGAATTCTGATTTTCAATTTTTTTGTGTGTAACTTCTGTTGTTACCCTTTATCTCTAAAATTAGACATTAGTTATGTTTTTAACATATGTAGTTACAGAGTTATAGAGGATCTCCCATACTAAGTTCTGTGGCGTTCTGGCGCATGAATTAATTTCCTTCCTGAGATCCCAATGGGAGGAACGTAGTTCAGCGTTAAAACACACTGAGGTTCCAAAAGTCCATGTCGCATACCTCACATTAAAATCATAAAAACACACACAATTTTTTTTTAAATTTAAAACGTTAAATCAAAATCTATTAAAAAAGCAAGGATCAAAAATTCAGCACACACCAGCACAAGATCACAAAGTTCGCAAAAATAAGAAAAAGCATAAATAAATCTTAGAAATTATGTACAGTCTAGCGTGAAAAAGAAAAAGAAGCTATACATTTTTATTTTAACAGCATAGAAATCTATTTAGTTTTACGGAAGACGATATACATTAAACGAAACGGATTTCAAAGACTGCGGGTTCATGTGTATTAAAATGTGCATTTTATTGAAATATTCAGTTGTCTTATAACTATGGTAAACGTGTGCTGTTCTATAAAAGTGGATATCTTTTTAACATACTTTCTGTATTCCGCTTAAAATACATGGCGTTTTAAATCTTAATCTCCATCAGATGTTAAAGACAGCAAGCATGATGTATTTATCTTCAAGCTGACTAAATTAATAGTCGTTTTCCTTCCACGAAAAAAAAGATGAAACTCCATTTGTTACACCACACTTGAAATGCAATATACAATTTTCACCGGATATTAAGAATGCTCCATTTTTCTATTGAGGCGTCTCCTAAATTTCAAGCCTACTAAGCCCTCGATTACATTATTGGAAAAATTTTAAACAACACTCTCTTGAAGAATTCTTCTTTCGAATACATTATGCGCCATTTTTTATTTTCCTCGTCAGACCTGGAAGCATTTAGTTCTAAAGTATCATTAAGCTCACTACACCGCCATTTCTTTAACTAGGAATTTTAGGAACAGAATTTGCATTCTTTTTTTTTTCAAACGACGAGCATAAAATGTGATAGCCAAACTTTTTTTCTCCTCTTCCGCCATTTTGTTATTTCTTTGTTTTTTGCTTGCCTCGATTTGTCAATATTTTTGCTACAAAGTCTCCCAGCCTAGATAGGATTAAACAAAACTCGCCTGAAGTTCTACCGTTGCCACTCGGTGATTTATAACTTTTCTTATCCTCTCTATTTTTTATATCGCCTAATAGTGCTATTTTTTGGTGATATTTTACTTAACTTACAGTCCTTTTTTATTTCAATGTCTCTACGAAATAAACAATTTGGGTTGTCTGAACTATTTTGACATACATTCACGTAGTATTATCTCCCATATTAGATCTTCAAAATAATCGCAATAAATAATACGTATGATGACATATTGAGGTCGTGAGACCTGTAGCTTGTTCGACAGTTTTTTCCATGTTAAGATTCTCTTTTAGTTTTCTATCGTTCTCTCACTTTCTCACACTCCAGCATTAATTTACAGGGGGTGTCTAGAAGGTCACTTGTTATGTGAAATATTAAATTTAATTGATAGCTCAAAGTTTAACTTATTCAAGTGTTTTGTCTAGGTAGATAGAGAGATATTGACAGTTTTTTTAATACGAGAATAAATAAGCTCGTAATAAAAGGAGTTTTTTACTGAATAGAATAATACATTTTATGTTCATTTTAATACTTTTACATTTTGTTGAAAGAGGTGTAACAGTACTTTCTATTGAATTGGTTGTCCTCGCATTGTGTTGCTGCAAAATTAATTTCGGTATTCTTATATATATATTATATAATTTAACCTGGCTAAAGCTTGTCCACAGCCAAGCAGCTATATTAATTGTTGAAAACTCCATATACTTGGATTGCCTTTTTCAATACTTTTAATAACAACAGAGTTTTTTCTACATGTTGACATATAAATGTTTAAACTTAATTTTATGTTCATGGTATCTATAGTATTTTCAATTCTTTAGATTTGTTTTTAATTTTGTTGGATTGTTCAAATAATGACCTTTTAGTATAGAATATTTGCTTCTTGATATATCATGTTTACTTTGTTTCTGTATGATCATATATAATAAGTTATATTTCGATTCATATATATATATAAAGTAAATTATAGATTAAAACATTGTTCTAACATAAAACAAGATCAATTTTGAAAATCGTGCTGCGAAAAACCTTAATTTTAACCATGATATAAATAATTAATGTAAAGCCAAATAATATATGAATACTAATAAATGAAAACTGAGCTATAGTCATTACATGACTCAAAATATAAAAATTAGAACTTAGAAATAAATCTTGAAGAACGCAATCCAAATTTTGGGATTTCAGCAATTAAAATGGTCAGCTAGAATTTGGACTAGCTCTTTATGTTAAATCTGATTTTATTGAGCAAACCATCCATGAAACCAATTGCTGAAAAAATATAAATGCTAATCAACCTTAAATAAGAATAAAGAAAGAAAGAAAAGAAGCATGTGATTTATTCCATTAGATGTTCGCTAATTTTTACTATACCTTTCTATGGACTCAAGTGACGCATAAATTTATTTATTACTGATGATATAATGTTGAATTTAATGTTAATTGAAAGGCATTACTGCGATTTAATTTATTTTTACTATACCTTTCTATGGACCCAAGTGACTTATAAATTTATTTATGACTGATGTTATAATGTTGAATTTAATGTGAATTGAAAGGCATTGCTGTGATTTAATTCATTTTTACCATACCTTTCTATGGACCCAAGTGACTTACAAATTTATTTATTACTGATGTTGAATTTAATGTGAATTAAAACGCATTACTGTAATTTAATATGTTTTTACTATACCTTTCTGTAGATCCAAGTGATTTATAAATTTATTTATGACTGATGATATAATGTTGAATTTAATGTGAATTGAAAGGCATTCCTGTGATTTCATTTATTTCCTCAAAGCAATGGAAAAGGTTGCCCTTGATCATGAAGTGGTAGGTGAATTTTATGGTGTTCATATTTTAACACAAATATTTTGTCAGAGCTGTTTTATGAAATTTTATTTTTCTAGTTTTCTTGGCTGTCTGATCCAGTGGCTTATTGGGCGTTACGTCAGGATCACCTTTGCTCCAAGGGTGGATAAAAAATTTAATACGCTGATTTCATTTGAATTTTGAATCAAAATTTTATATAAATAATATTTTAAATATTATAAAGATAAAAATAAAAATGGATTCTGACTGCCTCTAGTAGCTAAATTGCATAAACTGTAAGCTACATAAACGGGGAACATCAATTCATAAAATATTCAAACAGCGAGAGCCAATGTATTGTTACGAATATGGAAGTCGCTTCCCAGCAATGTTAGTCTATGGTTGGGAAGACCTTTTTACAGGGGTAAGTATGGAATAATCGGCAGTAGCCATACCTGGACCCTTGACCTTGGCAACAAAATGTGGGACCTCAAAAATACTGGAATTTTCTTGATATTTCTATTAGGGGCCGAGATACGGATTTATCCAGATTATTCCATTTGACGGACTACAAAAAGACCGAGTTCGAATCACAGAGTGATAGTGTGTGTTGATTGACTTTGAACGTGTTGATCGCCTTTGGAATCTCTCTTTGGGAGTTGTCCGCTGTGCGAACTTGTAAGCTGTCAGACGCTGAGCGGTATTGAAAGTGCTGTTGCTGTTCTTATTAGTGAATTGCTGTCTGCTTGTACTGCTAATTTGCGCAAGTGCTGTTTCTGTTCTTATTAGTGAACTGCTGTCTGCTTGCACTGCTAATTTGCGCAAGTGCTGTTGCTGTTCTTATTAGTGAATTGCTGTCTGCTTGTACTACTAATTTGCGCAAGTGCTGTTCTTATTAGTGAATTGCTGTCTGCTTGTACTGCTAATTTCCGCAATTGCTGTTTCTACGAGCCGCCACTGGTTGTATACTTTATCTGGTATATCATTTTCTTTTGCTTAATTTGCTGACAAAGAGTCCCCATTAGCAGGTGTCCAATTCCATCATTTTTATTGCAAACATTGCAACTTTCTCTTTTCCTACCCGGCACTTAATGTTTGTAAATGACTTTTCGGAACGACTTGTATATGCGTCACATCAGTATATGGTTTTAGTTTTAGTATATTAAAGTCCAGTTTTGAAGCAAAATGAGGACTATTTTGGCACTGATCTCATCATTTTGAACCGTGGTCAGATGACGAGGACGACACGTGGGCTGACACTCCCTCTCCAAACTTCCGCTCCACATCAGTGGGAGGAAGTTTGGGCTTTTAATTATGGTTTAGAGTGCAACAGGCCCACAAACACGGTCGATCTTCAGTAGAATCGGGTTTCGAACCTGGAACCCTACAGCACTGAAGTCGAGATCTTACCATAAGGCCAACGCTGCCGCATCAGTATTTGAAGTAATTGGAAATAACGTCACACTTACTTAGTTTAATTTAAGAGTGAAAAAGTTAAACAACTTAATCATACGCTATCAGCACAAAATGCCCTACAATATCATACGATATCTTCACGATGTTGCGCGGCATTCAGAATATCGTAGCAACATCGTCGAAATATCGTAGAATATCTGGTATACATCTGAAAGCAAAAAATCCCCAAAACGCCGGAAAATATTAAAGACAACAATAGCGTATTGCATCCATAGCGAGCATAATGCTGCTGCAACCGAAAAATCAAAGCAGACAAAACGTTTCATATGAAAAGTAAAACTAGGCAACTTTTATTAAAAGCGCTGTTGGAAAAAGTAGAAAAGAATCCGACCTTGCAGACGTTATCAAGAGTCACCGCAAGTCAGGGATTAAAAAAATTGGATCTTTTCCTGTAAGAGGCCTGACTTCGTCTAAACATTAACCTCTCGTGACCCGAAAGATCCCAAAGGAAAAGAAGGGCTACCCGCAATAAAAATTTGACACATCGCAATATATTAGTTTAATTTATTCTCACTTAATTTGGGGGAATTTAGAAATGGGGTCGTAACCCTATTAGCACAATATATTCTACGATATCTCCACGATGTTGCTACGATAACCTGAATGCCGCGCAATAACGTAAAGACAGCATATGAATACAGGGTGTACACAAATGAAGTGACTCATCTCAAAAATTAATAAAAAAAACTAAAAATGTTGAAACTACGGTTTTTTTTAAATAAGAGCACATCTCAAAAAGTTTTTTTCCAGATAGGTAACGCGGCGTTACACCGTTCTAAATTTGTACACAAATGAAATGACTAATTTCAAAAATTAATAAGAAGAAATTAAAAATGTTGGAACAACGGGTTTTTTTTAAATAAGAGCGGAGCTCAGAAAGTTTTTTTCCAGATAACGCGGCATTACGTCGTTCTAAATTTGTTCACAAATGAAGTGACTCATTTCAAAAATTAATAAAAAAAACTTAAAATGTTGGAACTACGGTTGTTTTTTTAAATAAGAGCGCATCTCAAGTTTTTTATAGATGGTAACGCGGCGTTACGCCGTTCTAAATTTGTACACAAATGAAGTGACTCATTTCAAAAATTAATAAAAAAAACTAAAAATGGTGGAACTATGTATTTTTTTCAAATAAGAACGCATCTCAAAAAGTTTTTTTTAGATAGGTAACTCGGCGTTACGCCGCTCTAAATTTGTTCACAAATGAAGTGACTCATTTCAAAATTTAATAAAAAAATAAAAAATGTTGGAACTACGGTTGTTTTTTAAATAAGAGCGCATCTCAAGTTTTTTATAGATGGTAACGCGGCGTTACGCCGTTCTAAATTTGTACACAAATGAAGTGACTCATTTCAAAAATTAATGAAAAAACTAAAAATGGTGGAACTATGTATTTTTTTCAAATAAGAACGCATCTCAAAAAGTTTTTTCTCAGATAGGTAACGCGGCGTCACCCCTTTCTAGCTTTGTTACAGCGAGAAAAATCCGTACGCAATGGCTACCGATCAGCGGAGGCTGATGCATGCTTTCTGGTTTCTTTTCTCAGTTTTTCTTGAATATCACGAAAACTCTTGAGTTTTCACACTACATGTGAACTAACAAATTAAAGAGCTTGAAATTCCCTACAAATACATAGTTTTATTTTTCTTCCAGTCTTAATATTTTCTCAGATAATGGCTCTAAACAAATTTTTGATTTCCAGTAATTTAAGAGCCTGTAGACTTCAGAATGACATGTTACATATCTGAAAAAAAACTTTTTGGGATGCGCTTCCAACATTTTTAGCCGTTTTTTTTATTAATTTTTGAAATGTGTAGGGCATCTTGTACTAATGGAGTAATCAACACTGCAATTCTTAAACCATTCTGAAAGTTGCTAAAACTTAAACTTTGTAATTACTGATTTGATAGGGAAATTCTGAAACCCAAACTGTCAAGTCGCTTAGGAATCTTCCGGTAATTACTCTGAAGGGATTAATTCATGCAGAAATCCGGGATTGTCTTATTTCATAATTGTGAAGCTATAAAAATGTATCATAAATCATACACAGCTGAGTAAGCAAGCGTTTTTGTTGCCCGGATAATGCGAGACTTAAATTTATGGGTCCCCCATTGCCCATCATTGTTGAGAGAGGGTCTCTTTCTACCTGAATGAATATCTTAATCTCGCGTTATTTATGCAACGGCCCATATTTCATTTATTTGGGGAAGGTAGCGTAATGAACGGGCTTTCAGCTGATGGGGAGAAATTTAGTAATTTCTGGCAGACGCTAATTAAATATTTGTTAATAATTTGTTGTTTGGACTTAAGGTATCCGACTGTGTTCGGAGACATTTTTTTGAAAAATAACATATATATATTTTTAATGTTATTTTTCAACAGCATATGTTTTAAAACTATGAAAATATTGTAAAATTAGGCTTTCAAAATAATATTTTTTTTAAAAAAACTGAGAAATTTGAAGAAAAATGACTACAATATTTGTCTTACGCTAACAGCCATAGACAGAATCATATTCTAAATATACATAAATCCTTGTAGGAGTACATTTTTATGACAGTTATCTGTGTTATGCTCTAAAATATTTCTTGTATTTCAAAATAGTTTTGAGACATAGCTGAACATAGTTACTAAACTGGTAATTTTTCATAAAAAATGCTTTTCGTTTATATTTAAGCGCTTAAAAATAATATTTGATTTTAAAATTGACCTTAGTTTTTAGAGGAAAACATCAAGGATATTACAGAAAACAATCTCAGAAAATTTCATATCAATACTTGAATAACTTTTTGAGAAATCATTGTTATGGTCGACAGTTTTCCTCAAAAATATCATTTCTCAGAAAACACATTTAAATTTTTCATGCAACATAAAATAATGCTTACAGTTCGGTAATAAAACAGCTGTAACTCCATTTGTAATTCAAGTAGAGTTAAAAGTGAGCCAGATTTAGAAAGCTGGTTAAACAGGCTACAAAATTAAGCCATAAAAAGTGTTTTGATAACTTCATCGAAAACGACGATTTTAAACCAGTCGGATACCTTAGTGCATGGCTTTCTATGCCATCATGCGGCTTGTAGCGGACTTCTTCGAAAATAACACGAACTAGAAAATAATTTCTTTGCGTATTGTTTCGGGATGCTTATTATACTATGACGGTCAGGATATTCGGGATGTTTTTAAATATTTTCCAAATGCAATTTATTTATGCTATTTCCTGTTGATCAGGCAAAGGATGTCATGAGACCGACTAGTCAGAACCGGTTTCATGCAGTTCAAACACGTATAACGAACGCATGCTTACAGCTCGTGATTACAGGCAGTGAAAAATTCCTGTCGAGGGATAAAGGTACCTTTATTTTACTTTACTCTACGAAACAACCTTGACTCCTTAGATAAAAATCTCCGGTTTGTAGTTTGGATGGGTATGCGTAGAATGTTAATTAATCTCTAAAAAATTACATAAATTTTTATGCGAATTTTATATGGATGAACTGATATCCGCTGCCTCCTATAAACTAGGGACCTACGACTTGATTTAATACAATCTGGCTCTAATTTGAAATAACATATGAAGGAAAGAAATAGGACATTTTTAAAAAATAAGGTTTCACAGTGAATGAGGCTGTTGAAGTTGGCTAAATATATGATGGGACTGATAATTTTAGGTTAACAATGACAAATGTCATTGTCGATGCCCCCATAAAACTGGGCCGTTAATGGCTGGTATTACCAATCCAATGTTTTATTTAAAGGGCCCGAGTCATTTGAGAATTATTCATTTTATTTTTAATGAAGATTTAAATGGTTTATTAGAACATTTGGGTTCAAATGAACAGAAGGTACATATGCAAGTCTACAAAAATGTGATTTTTTACATAAATGAAATTTAAAAAAAAGAAATATACTCTGTCAGAGAAAACTAACAAATGAATACAGGGGTAAAGGTACAGAATCTCCAATATCGGTGTTCTACAATCTTGGCATAACATCTACATATCTAAATTCATCATTCTACGTTGCTGTGTTTTTGAAATATCGCTTCCAAATGCAGAGGAACAGACATTAAACCAGCTGATGGATTTGATTCGATATTTGTTGTAGATGTGCAATTCTATTCTTAAATTCACATGCCAAACTCCAACCATGCATCTCATTGCGTTTCCGAGTTACGTTTCTCATATGCACACGGACTGGACAGACAGACTGACTTTCATTTCACTGATTTGGTTCAAAATTTGAGAGTGTTCGCCCCAACTACTAGTTTGGCTCCTTTTCTAACTTATTTCAACCCTTTGTCGCCGCCATCCGCCGTCTTGCATCTCTGTCAGAGTTAGACTAGGGGCTCGAAACCGACTTGGCCGCGGATGCAATGGACGAATCCATTTTTTCCGCAGGTAAATAGGGTAGCGCGGAGGCCAAGTTGGGTTTTAATCGTTTACTCTTCACGGCCGTGTCGATATTCAGGGCGGGAAGCCAGATTGAGGATTTACGCCAGCTTTTAATTAAATTGAAATGCTAGAAAAGTTTTAATCGACACTTGTGCAATATAATTAATAATATGTAATATAAAAATTTCCTCAGCTGCTTGAAACTTGGTTTAAAAAAATAAAATATTAACCATGATTTCAAAGGTCTGAAAGAATGACTTGTATAATTTATTAGAAATGAAAAGTAGTGGAATTATCCATAAGTCTATCAATAAGAACTAAATTCCCGATGTATCTTGCAGACACGGCCCCATTCAAGTACTGAGCTATTACATGATTAAGTTGATTAACTTATTCTCATAATAAGTTAATCAACTTATCTATTTAGTTTTGTCTTTAGTTATTTGTTTTAACTGCGTTGACTAAATTCTATGAGCAAACAGGTGCAAAAATAGTTTAAAATATTTATAAGTGCAACAAGTTTGCTTGTTAAAAAGACAACACGGCTTTCGGGAGATAAATCCACAATCTGGCTTCCCGCCCTCAATCTCGACACGGCCGTGAAGAGTAAACGATTAATACCCAACTTGGCCACCGTGCTACCCTATTTACCTGCGGAAAAAATGGATTCGTCCATTGCATCCGCGGCCAAGTCGGTTTCGAGCCCCTAGTCAGAGTTAGCAGAAGTTGTTTGTTTTTCATGTCTGCATGTGATGATTCACAGGCCTCGCCCCCTTCTACTCTGTGTCGTCTAGTGGTGTTGTTACAACCCTACGTAACGTGAGGTTACCACCTTCCACACTTTATCGCCCAAATATATGGCTGAAATTTTAATATCATTTTGATAGGTTTAAAATAGGTATAGATTGAAATTTTTATTGCATAATATTGTATTGTTTCCGGAAACCCACCACTGTGCTAAATTTGAAAAATATAGCGCGATTGGAAGTGGGTAAGAAATCGATCTCAAGATTTGTGGACAAGACACTCAAGTTGAATAAAATCTTATAAAAATCGCATAGAGAGAGTAGTTAAATTAACGACATTGGATTGCTGTGCCTTCCTATCAGAAGGTGTGTTTGCTAAAAGCAAAAATAAAAATCTAGTCTATCTGTTAATATCCAAAGAAAGCAATATTTTTATCATAATTCTAAAAGTTACGATAAAAGTATTGCTTTCAGTTATATGAATGAACGACAAAAACACGTGAATAAAGGAATCGATAAAATAAATACATGAATGTGTTTGAAATAGGTTCAAAATGGATTTTGCAATGTTAATGAAAATTGGAGAAAAAATTAAAGTCGGCATCATGAAAAATATATTCTCTTTTCTCTTTACGATGGTATAAAAATGCAATAATTTTTCCAGAAGTTATTGACGAATAATTTAGCAAAAACGCAGAACATTGGCTTATTTTTTGTTATTTAATTAAATATCTTAAGAATTACTTCATTCTAAAAGTTGAATATAGCACAGTTGACATAGAAAAGCACCCCAGAATGACATGTGCAAATTTCATGTCGCTACATTTCACTGTTTAGAAGTTCTTGTGACCGATATACACATATATTTTCTGTTTTATATTATAGATAAAATACATCGAATCAATGTTTTCAAAAATGAATTGATAAATAGATGTTAAAGGCGCAAAGACGAAGAAAATTGGCTTATTTTTTGTTATTTAATTAAATATCTTACGAATTACTTCATTCTAAAAGTTGAATATGGCACAGTTGACATAGAAAAGCACCCCAGAATGACATGTGCAAATTTCATGTCGCTACATTTCACTGTTTAGAAGTTCTTGTGACCGATATACACATATATTTTCTGTTTTATATTATAGATAAAATACATCGAATCAATGTTTTCAAAAATGAATTGATAAATAGATGTTAAAGGCGCAAAGACGAAGAAAATATAACAAAAATATTTTAACACTTAAGTCGAAGTCAGAAAAAGAAATGCTTATTCTATTAATTTCTAAAATAAAATATACTTACTTACCTTTATAAGTAGTTAAAAGAATTATTTCCAATTAATTTAAATATCTAACCCCTTTCAGTATAAGACGATAAAAACAAACCTAAACTATAGAAAACTGCGCGTTTAAAATTGATTCGGAAAATTAACTTGTAAATAAGAAAAAAATTGAGAACGAGAATTTAGAAAAAAAGAACTCAACTTTCTTCTGAAAACGATATTCGATTCAAAAACACCTTCTGTATTTAATGAAGACCTGAAAAATTCCATAATTCACTCATTCCCAAAACACCGGTTAGAGTTAAACTTTGATCCCACTGTTTAATGCAATAATAACACGCCCTTAATCTTTTATGCATCCACTACAAATTAATGGGTGAGAGAGAGATGAAGAAAGAAGACATCTTAACACTAAAAAAATGTCGAATAAGCTACAAGTTCTGCCACCTCAATAAGTCATTCTGCGCGTTATTTATTACGATCATTTTTAAGATCTGATGTGGGAGATAATACTATATCAATGTGCGTCGCTACAGCTCATGCATCCCGAATTTATTCCATGTACATGCATCGAAATAAAAAAAGCTGCAGATAAATTAAACAGAATTTTTCGAAAAAATGCAACTCCAGGGCACAATAAAAATAACGCGTTGAAGAAAAGTTATAAATCACCGAGTGGCAACGGTATAACTCCAAGTTAGTCTAGTTTAATCCTATCTGGACTGGGAGACTTTGCAGTAAAAATATTGACGTATCCAGGCAAGTTAAAAACAAACAAACAACAAAATGGCGAAAGAATTGGAAAAAAATGTTGGCTATCAAATTTTAGTTGCGTTGTTTGACAGAAGAGAATGCAAATTTTGTTCCTAAAACTTGGTTAAATAAATGGCGATGCATTGAGCTTAATGACACTCTAGAACTAAATGTTTCCAGGCTTTAAAAAGGGAAAAAATGGCGCATATTCTCCCTCAAAGAAGAATTCTTCTTTCGAGGGATGTTTGAAATTTTTCCAATAATGTAATCAAGAGCTTAGTAGGCTTGAAATTTAGAAGACTCCTCAACAGAAAAATTGTTTAGGAGACTCCTCAACAAAAAATCCATTATTGATACCCCTTACTCTTTTATACACCGTCTGCAAATTCAAGTGAGAAAGAGAGAGATGAAAAAATAAGTATTATTTAACATTGAAAAAAACAGCGGAACAAGCTATAAAGGTTTCGACATCAATACGTCATCCCGCACGTTCTTTACTGCGATAATTTCGAAGATCTAATGTGGGAAATAATATTATGTCATTGTACGTCGCTACAGCTCATGCATCCCGAATTTATTCTATGGTAGAGAAACTGAAATAAAAAAAATAAGCCTGTAAATTAAGCAGAATATTTCGAAAAAATACCACTCGAGGGCGTTACAAAAAATAACACGGATACGAAAAGTTATAAATCACCGAGTGGCAACGGTAGAACTCCAGGCGAAACTAGATTAATACTATCTAGGTAGTGAGACTTTGTAGTAAAAATATTGACGCAGCGAGGCAAGGATAAAACAAAGAACAAAATGGACGGAAAAGAGAAAAAAATGTTGGATATCGCGTTTTAGGCTCGTTGTTTGACAAAAAAGAATGAAAATTCTGTTCCTAAAATTCCTGGTTAAAGAAATGGCGATGCATTGAGCTTAATGATACTTTAGAACTAAATGCTTCCAGGCTAGAAGAGGAAAAAAAATGGCGCATATTCTATCGCAAAGAAGAATTCTTCTTGTTTTGGTTGTTTAAAATTTTTCCAATAATGTAATCTAGGGCTTAGTAGGCTTGAAATTTAGGAACGCCTCAATAGAAAAATAGAGCTTTCTTAATTCAAGGCGAAAATTATATATTGCAGTTTAAATGTGGTTTAATAAATGGAGTCTCTTCTTATACATGAAAGAAAAAGGACTGTTAATTCAAGCAGCCTGAGGATACAGGATGAATATATCACGTCTGTTGATGTTAATGACTGATGGAGAAGACAAATTTAAGAGGCTTGCATAAAGCATCTAAATTAGAAATATTATGAAAAGTATCCACTTTTTGGGAATGGCACGCGTTTTTCATCCTTTTATGAAAAATGAATATTTCAGTAACATGCGTAATTTATTGCACATGCGCCACTGACATAAAGATCAGTATATGTTACAGTATATACTATATCGAAAACCGCATAGTCTTCTAAATTGTTGTTGAAATAAGGGTTTCTTAACTTGAAATTCCTTTAAGTTATTGTTTTAGTCAATCAGCATTTTACATGTGGAAGCAAACTTTCAATCCGCTTTCTGATTCAGTCATTTTTAATTCATCTTTTAGACTAAAGTACAAAAGAATGCATTCATTTTTACATAAAACCGATAATATATTTTTTTCTTTTAATTCAGTACTTAAATGTCTATATGTGATTCAGCCCTCATGTTTTATATAAAATAAAATACTATGCATCTAAATTTTTAAATATTGATAATTAACCCTTTTGGGACTATCGTCACACGGGCGTGCCAGTTGCTTGACACATTTTCTTTCGACTGTCACAAATACGTGCCGGCTCATGTGGCTTTAACTACCGATTGATACATCGGCATGACACCATATTTAGTGCTATAAGGCTTAACTAAAAATGTGTTCCGTCCATGAAAAGCTACCAGCGTTGGAAAACGTTGGCGAGATGGAACCGCACGTTTTCCGTCCGGCCGTCCTCAAATGGTTATTTCAAAAGAAAAGTCACCGAGACGAAGAAATCTAAAAAGGCCTGTCATCATAAAAACTGAAACAAAATCTAGAAATATTTATATTCTGTTAGTAGGAAAACAAAATACAGCTCATAAAAAAGTAAAATTTATATAGTAATTAAAAGATTTATTCATATATGAATTTAAATAATAACACATTTCAATAAACACATTTCAAACACAATAAAAAGAAATATAAACCACCAAAAAATCAATGATTAAAAACTATTCGGAAATTAAAGTTCCTAATAAAAGAAAGTTTCGAGCCAGATATAAGAAAAAAGAACTCTATTTCGTTACAAAAATTTCACCCCACATAAAAAAAAATATTCGATTTTGGAAACCTTTTCTGTATTTAATTGAAATTCAGCCAAAATCTATACTAAACAAACACCCTTTCCCACAGATTTCCTTTAAACTTTGAAACCACAAATTAATCCAAGATTGAAATCCCTCATAAACGTTTATACATCCTCTACAAATTAACGCGTGAGAAATAGAAAGAAAGAAGAATTCTTAACGCACAAAAAATATCTGCGAAACAAGCTAAAAGTTCTCCGACCACAATATCTCATCCTGCGCGTTATTTATTGCTATTATTTTGAAGATCTAATGTGGGAGATAATGCTATGCCAATGTATGTCGCTACAGCTTATGCATCCCAAATTTATTCTATGTAAGATACATAGAAATAAAAAAGGGTGCCTGTAAATTAAGCAGAATATTTCGAAAAAATACCACTCGAGGGCGTCATAAAAAAATAACGCGGATAAGTAAAGTTATAAATCACCGAGTGGCAACGGTAGAACTCCAGGCGAGTCTAGTTTAATCCTATCAAGGCTGGGAGACCTTTAGTAAAAATATTGACACAGCGAGGCAAGGACAAAACAAACAAAGAACAAAACGTTGAAAAAGGGGAAAATATCACATTTTAGGCGCGTTGTTTGATAAAAAAGGATGCAAATTTAGTTCCTAAAACTCTTGGTTAAAGAAATGGCGATGGATTGAGCTTAATGATACTTTAGAACTAAATGCTTCCAGGCTAGAAGAAGAAAAAAAATGGCGCATATTCTATCGCAAAGAAGAATTCTTCTTATTATGGTTGTTTAAAATTTTTCCAATAATGTAATCAAGGGCTCAGTAGGCTTGAAATTTAGGTGACGTCTCAATAGAAAAATGAATTTCTATTAATTCCCAGCGAAAATTTTATATTGAGTTTAAGTGTGGTTTAATAAATGGAGTATCTACTTATCCATGAAAGAAAAACGACTATTAATTCAAACAGCCTGAGGAAACAGGATGAATTTATCACGTCTGTTGATGTTAATGACTGATGGAGAAGAAAAATTTAAGAGGCTTCCGTAAGGCATCTAATTTAGAAACATTATGGAATGTCTCAACTTTTTCGGAATGGCAAGCGTTTTTGATCGTTTTATGAAAACTGAATATTTCAGTAACATGCGTAATTTATTGCACATGTGCCACTGACGTAAAAATCAGTATATGTTACAGTATATACTCTATCGAAAATCGGATAGTCTTCTAAATTGTTTTTAAATAAAGGTTTCTTAACTTGAAAATCCTTTTAGTCAATCAGCGTTTTACATGTCGAAGCAAAATTTCAATCCGCTTTCTGATTCAGTCATTTATAATTCATCTTTTAGTCTTAAGTACAAAAGAATGCATTCATTTTTACTTAAAACCGATAATCTAAATTTTTCTTTTAATTCTGTACTTAAAAGACTATATGTTATTCAACCCTCATGTTTTATATAAAATAAAATAAATAAATTTCACATATAATAAAAATAATATATATGTTTTATATAAAATTATATAAAAAATTTATAAAAAATAAATATAATCCATCTAAATTTATAATGTTGATAAATTACCCCTTTTGGGAATACTGTCACACGGGCGTGACAGTTGCTTGACGCATTTTCTTCCGACTGTCACAAATGAGTGCCAGCTCTTGTGGCTTTAACTACCGATTGATACATCGGCATGACACCATATTTAGTGCTATAAGGCTTAACTAAAAAAAGTGTTCCTTCCATGAGTAGCTACGAGCTCTGGAATATTTGGACAGATGGAACCGAACGTTTTCCGTCCGGCCGTCCTCAAATGGTTAATTCAAAAATAAAGACACCGAGTCAAAGAAATGTAAAAAAACTGTCATCACAAAAACTGAAACCAAATATAGAAATGTTTATATTCTATTAGTAGGAAAATAAAATACAGTTTATAAAAAAGTAATATTTTTATAAGTAATTAAAAGATTTATTCATATATGAATTTAAATAATAACACATTTCAATAAACACATTTGACACACAATAAAAGGAAATAGAAACCACGAAAAATCAATGATTTAAATCTATTCGGAAATTAAAGTTCCTAATAGGAGAAAGTTTCGATCCAGATATAAGAAAAAAGAACTCGATTTCGTTAAAAAATTTCACTCCGCATAAAAAAAATACTCGATTTTGGAAACTGCTTCTGTATTTAATTGAAAATCTGACAAAATCTATACTAAACAAACACCCAAAGCACAGGTTTCCTTTAAACTTTGAAACCACAAATTAATTTAATATTGAAATCCCTCATAACCGTTCAAACATCCTCTACAAATTATTGTGAGAGAAAGAGAAATAAAGAAGAAATCTTAACACACAAAAAATATCTGTGAAACAAGCTAAAAGTTCTCCGACCTCAATATGTCATCCTGCGCGTCATTTATTGCTATTATTTTGAAGATCTAATGTGGGAGATAATGCTATGCCAATGTATGTCGCTACAGCTTATGCATCCCAAATTTATTCTGTGTTAGATACATAGAAATAAAAAAGGGAGCCTGTAAATTAAGCAGAAAATTTCGAAAAAATACCACTCGAGGGCGTTATAAAAAATAACGCGGATAAGAAAAGTTATAAATCACCGAGTGGCAACGGTACGACTCCAGGCGAGTCTAGTTTAATCCTATCAACTTTCAGAGACTTTGAAGTAAAAATATTGACGCAGCGAGGCAAGGACAAAACAAACAAATAAAAAAATGTTGGAAAAGGGGAAAATATCACATTTTAGGCGCGTTGTTTGACAAAAAGAATGCAAATTTAGTTCCTAAAAATCTTGGTTAAAGAAATGGCGATGCATTGAGCTTAATGATACTTTAGAACTAAATGCTTCCAGGCTAAAATGTGAAAAAAATGCCGCATATTCTATCTCAAAGAAGAATTCTTCTTGTTATGGTTGTTTAAAATTTTTCCAATACTGTAATCAAAGGCTTAGTAGGCTTGAAATTTAGCTGACGTCTCAATAGAAAAATGGAGCTTTCTTAATTCCCGGCGAAAATTATATATTGCAGTTTAAGTGTGGTTTAATAAATGGAGTCTCTTCTTATACATGAAAGAAAAACGACTATCAATTCAAGCAGCTTGAGGATACAGGATGAATATATCACGTTTTCTGTCGTTAACGTCTGATGTAGAGTAAGAATTTAAGCGTTGCGTACTTTTTGTAAGAGGATTACAGAAAGTTTATAATTTTGAAAAAATATAAAAATCTTTCACTTTTTACTTTCTCGTATGCGAAGAGAAAGTATTGCAATCGTCAACAAATTCGAACTCGAGATTTTGACGAATCTCCAAGTTTTAGACCTCCCTGAGTCCGAAAAACACAATTTTGGAATTGTGTCTTTCTGTGTGTATGTGTCTGTCTGTGAACACGATAACTCGAAAACTATTAGAGCTACGTGGATGAAATTTGGTATGTGAACTTTACACGTAATTTGTAGGTTTCTTTCAAATTTTGGACAAAATTCGTCTAAGGGAAATCTGCCTGTCTGTTGGTCATACGAACACTATAACTCAAAAACTTGGATAGCTAGATGGATACAATTTGGTACACAGTTTTATCCCCATGAATGCAGGTCAGTTTTAAATTTTGAGCCAAATCCGTCAACAGGTTGACTGTCTGTCGGTTTGTGTAATCGCATACTTGTTAAGCATTCGATTCAAAACTTATCTCCATGCGCATGCGTACTGGTAGCAATCTCTGGTAGCAAGCGGAAGGATTACGTCTCTTTTCCCTAGAGATGGAGTTTGGGATAGATTCGTTTTATCTCCTGTTTTGTTTTCGCTTGCTCGTGCCCTCGCATTAGCGGAGCTTGCTAGAGTGAAAAGCTTAAATATTGCTAAGTTTTAATACATAGGTATCTCTTTGAATATGATTCTTCACCTAAATATTTTACAATCACTATAATCTACAATGAAAAACCTTCTGATATTCGTTGCATTCTGGGTTACAGTAGGTTCGATTTTTTTTATCCACTCAGGGGGTGGGGAAATAACAAATTTTTGAGCAGTATACAAGAAAGTTTAGGGGATTCCCACTGGTCAGAATAGTACACGTTTATCTTAACAGTTATAATTGATAAGATTTTCCCAAAAGTTAATAAATTTAAAAAAAAAACATTTTTAAGAATTTCTGTTCTTCTGGAGAATAGTTCGAATTCTTCTACATGGATGGAGCTAGGGGCTTGCGTCTTGATGTCATTGGGCTTTACTTGTTTAGAGCGTCTGTTTTGAAAGAGATTGACTTTTTGCTTTTTGGTTTCTGTCTCATTATTGATTCTGTTGTACAGGTATCTGTTATGTTTTTCTTTTTTTTCTTTTATCCTATTTTCAGAGGTTGGACAAAAGTTCAGGCCACATAAAGGAATAATTTTGACTAATGGCCATTCCTTTATTCAGAAAATTTTTGTCCTGCTTTAGAGCTACAATAACATGTGGCCTCTGAGGAAGAATCGCCATTTTGGCTCTTTTCCAATTTTCTTCCATTTTGCTTTCATTCTAATTGTATTTTTCGTTCTAATTTGCTTTTTTGTGTTTTATATTAAAGTTTTATTAATGCTTACTTTTTATAATTTTTACTTAATTTTTGAAGTTCTAACACGTTTATCTTAGCTATAAAAGAACGAAATGTTTCAATAAAATGCATATTTTAATTCGCATGCAACACTCTCATAAAAATACGAAACTGCTAATGATTTTATCTATCATAATACTGAAAGGTCTCTATTGTGTCCTTCAAGACATTGGTTTAGTCAATCAGAATTTTAATATAGACGCGTAGTATCAAGTGCAAGATTGCAATCCTCTTTCTTGATCAGTTATTTTAAAACATATTTTAGATTTAATTGTAGGAGAATGTATTAATTTTTCCACAAAACATATATTCCAAATTTTCTTAACCTTTCAGCGGACGCGCTTGCGCAAATTTTACGACAAACGGGATTTTTCATGCCCTATTCTCACATTCGGAGTCAAAAACTGTATGAAAGTCATTGCTGTTCCTTCATGCGTCCCTTCTCTTCAGAATTAAATGGGTTTCTCCGAGTTTCAAGGTGATTTCATACTATTTTATGCTTCTGTCATAAAAAATACGACGCGCTCGTAATATTACGCGCTCGTGTAATTAAAAAAAATTCACGTCTTTACGTTTCAGTTTGATAATTATATATCCAGTCCGCATTACAGCGATTTAATACTTCATTTTACATTGTCAAAATATTTAATATGAAATAAGCCTGCCAATACTCCACCAAGCCGAAGAATTTTCTTGAAAAACCTCAATCTTATGAAAACATCTCACTATTCGAGCCCAAAATATCTTATCATCGCCATTTTATATTACCATGTCTTTAAATCTAAACTATTCATCACAACCTGAAAAAGAAAGTGGACTTTAACCAGCATTGAGAAAAAGAGTTTGTGGTTTGTGTTTGAAAGAAATAAAACGATCATCAAAATCCATGAAATACAGTAGGTGCAATATATAGTACACTTGTAAGCTACACTCTGGCAAGAGCTCAATGTTTCGAATTCAAGGATAATGATAAGAAACTAAGAAGAAAGTCTTTGTTGTACAATCTTAATTGGTCTTATACTATTTTTCATCATATATTGATTAATAGATTTTTCAGAAAATAATGGTGTTAAATCTCATGGCTTTCTCCGATTTCAGTATAATTTTAGATTTTGCAAATAATGTAAAAATGAATTTTCACTCTTGCTGAAAGGATTAGCTTTTCTGATGTGTCTCTTATTACTATTATGAAGTAACTTACAACTGCAAGGGTAAAAATGAAGAAACTTATTGTGTCGTCAAAAGTACGACACGCGCCCGCTCGTGTAAAAATTATTAGCGTGCCCGCTGGAAGGTTAAATTCAGTACTTAAAAGGCTAAATAAAATAAAACTCTTATGTTTTATCTATCATCATGTATTTGCATCAAAATACAAACTAAATTAAATAATATAAAAGAATAAATATAAAGTGAAAGAGCAAAGAAAAAATAAACGAAAAATCAGATAGCACGAAAAGTTGCATTTCAATTGTGGTTTAACAAATGAAATCTCATCTTATACATAGAAGAAATCGACTATTAATTCAGACAGCTTGAAGATGAATACATCATATTTGCTGTCGTTAACATCTTATGGACAGCAAGAATTAAAACTTCATGAGTTTTTAAGCGACTGACGGAAAGTATGAAATTTAGAAATTCCCACTTTTATGGAACAGCACGCATTTTCATAGTTAGAATACAACTAAATATTTCAGTAAAATACATATTGTTATGTGCATGTACCACAGTCTTCAAAAACCGTATCTGTTAATGTATATCGTCCGTAAAACTCAATATATTTCTATATTGTTGAAATAAAAATTTATATTTTGAAAAATGCTTTAAGACATTGTTTTGGTCGATTAGCAATTTATATCCAGAGGCATAAAATCAAGAGCAAACTTTCAATATTTCTTCCTAATTCAGTACTTTTTATAACAACTTTTAGAAATGAATATAGGAGAATATGTTAATTTTCTCACAAAACATATATTTTAATTTTTCTTAAATCCAGCACTTAAAAAGTTGCATGGAATGCATCTCTCAGGTGTTATCTAATACAAAATACTTTGCATCAAAATTTTTAAAAATAAATAAAAAAAAGTAAGGACGCAAAATAAATTTTTAAAAATCAATAAGAACTAAAACTGAAACCTAAACAGGAAATATTTATTTTATTAATAAGAAGATAAATTACGTTACTTAAAAGGAGTAGTTTTATGAGGGAAGTTAAAAGAAATGTTTCTATATTAATTTAAATAAATAAAACATTTCAATAAAAGGCTATAAATACAAACATAAATAACAGAAAATTCCTGACTAGGGACCTACGAAATCATTTTTTTTAAAATTTTCAACTAATCCATTTGAAATTTTGCAGGGATTAATAGGAGCACTATATAAGAAAACACACAAAATTTCATTGCAATTTATTTATTTATTTATTAGTTATGGGTATAAATAAAATTTTTAATAACAAATAATAGCCTTTATGATAAATGTTCCAAGTTCTCCAAAATTACTCGAAATCATTTTTATTTTTCAAATTAGTTACTCTAATCTTTTTGTAACAAAATTTGGGATTAATTTTTATGTTTCAGAAATGAATTTCAAAAAGAATACACATAATAACTCGATACTGTAGATTTTGGAAAAAAATATGCCCAATATTTGATATGGAAGAAAATATTTACATTTTAATAACAAAATAAATTCTATATAAATGCCAAAATTTCTTCTCCATATATGTCTTTATACTTGTATAAAATATCATGAAATTTGAACAAAAATTTTAGCTCCTGGAACATTTAATATAAAGGCCATTGATTGTTACTAAAATTTACTTTTAAGCCTATAACTCAGAAAATAATAAATATATTTTAGTGTAATTTTGTGTGTTGCATTATATAGTTCTCGTATTAGTGCCTGCAAAATCTCAAATTGATTAGTTGAAAATTAAAAAAAACCGATTTTAAAGGTCATTGTTTGCCTTAATATAACTAAAGTAAACTAAAACAAGATTGTGTCAGATCCCAAAACGCTTGCATTCATATTAATCTTGAGGTAAAACTGTTTGAAGATTACGAAACTTTCTCTTACTATTCTTATTATTCCGGAAAGCAAAAATTAACTCAGTTAAAATAATCGTACCAACGAATATATTGTTACAAAAATCATTCTGTTGGTGTATGGTGTAAACAGTCCAACACGCAGGATAATGGAGAATGAAAGTTTATTCACAAATATGCAGGAATACACGTAGCACAGGTAACAGGAAACAATAGATCCTGTTGTGATTAGCAACGTAAACAGACAATAATTCACAGGTAATAACAGTTCAGTACTTTGAGATTTAGCAGCACAGTCAGCAAATCACTAATAACGATAATAACAGCAGTTTCAATGGTGCTCAGCTCCCCAGCTTTCTAGCTCGCGATGTCGATGCAGTTCAAACTCCAAAGTTGTTCCATTCGATCAACGCATACTGCTCTCTGATCCAAGACCGTTCCTTATAAACTCTCCCTGACAGGCCGTGACGTCACATGGAGTTTTCTCGTACATTCAAGCGTATTTTCTTTCCTAATAGAGATATCCAGTAAAGGGTCGCATTTTCTGGAATCATCCCAGATAACAATTTTGGTTTGCAGCAAGCTTGCCACAAATTTGCAATGACAAGAGTGCAAGCTTGTCAAAAATTTGTCATGGCAAGAGTGCAAGCTTGCAGCAAGTTAACGAAAGCTTCGAAGTCACCATGGAACGAACTTGCAGCAACCTTGCCGTGCAAATTCCTTGTAAATTATAGCAAAAACAGAATACGAACGCGACCTCGGAATAGAACTCGCGACCTACCGCTCGGTAGCCTGACGGGCTAAACCACTCCGCCAGATCGACTACGAGAAGAGAAGATAGATTGTGCTAATAGATCGCGCATACGATTTATTTTAAACTCTATTCTTGATTTCGTTAATTTTTAAAATTTTGTGTTGAGAATATGATTTGAAATCAAAGAGATAGAGCGATCTTCGATAATAACTACGTTTTGCTAGTAGAATAAATTATGAAATTAGAGTTCAAAAGTAATTACTTTAAAATGGGACAAAGTGTATAAGTTTATTTTTCAACAAACATTGACTGTTTCTTCGGTTTAGTTTTGTTTATAAACGTTAAAATTTCAACATTAAGAAGAAGGCGATATGGTTTTCTTTAAAGTGCGAGTGATTTAGTAAAAAGATGGAAAATGTTTGAAAATTCTTTTTATAAAAAAGTTAGTTTTTTTTGCAAATTATCATTGATTTATTGAATCAATAAAAAGAAGGACGGTCTAGGAGATGCTATTAAAAATCAGATGTTTTTTTAAAACAGAGAGAGAAATTATCTCTTTTGCATTGCAAGGACGAGATTTGTCACGTCGAACTTGTAGCAAGCTTATTGCAAATAAGGTGGCGTTATAGTTTGTCACGTCGAACTTGTGGCAAAATTGCATTGCAAGGAGGTGCCGCTAGTTGTCACGTCCAACTTGTGGCAAGTTCGTTTCAAATTTGACATGATAAGGCAATATCAAGTCAAAATCAAACTTGCGTGCTATCTGGGATTGTTTTGTCGCCAAAATGGTCGCCAAGGTCAGAAGTCCAGCCCTGACTGCTGCCAGTTATCCCATACTTACCCCTGTAAAACTCTCTTCCCAACCATAAGACTAACATTGCTGGGAAGCAACTTTACACGTTCGTAAAAATATTTGGTGTGTCTATTGAAATGTAAGCTGAACAATGTAGTAATTGAAAAATAATTTTAATTTAAAAAAACAAGTGTTAAGACGTTAATTATTTTTTAGATAAGTAGGTTGTTCTTCACATGTTCATTTTTTTCAATTTAAGCGAAGAATTACTGAAAAATTTAAAGTTTCTGATTTAAATACCTACAAACTTCATTAATATTATTTTTAAAACTAAGTGATTTGCGATGTTTCAAATGAAGCATTACTTTGCAAATAAAACAGTTAAAAGTTGGAACTTATCTTCGCAGTAAAAAAGAAGGAAGGTATGAATGTGTCTTTTTTTTAAAAAACAAAGCAAATAACCCAAGTGCAAAAAAATAAGATTTTTTCTGATACTTTTTTTGCTCTAACACATATCGCAATTTTTTTTGTTCACTCCTCAGATACACAGGGGAAAAAAGACACTTTAGCTTCTTATCGACTTACAGTAAAATTTTTTGTAAGCCTATTTTTTTGCGCACAAAAAAGTAAAGGATTCTAATTACGAAGATTTTACATGTGAATGCTTGCTGAAAACTTCTAAAGTTCTTAACAGAATCTTAAATGAGTCCGTAGAAAAAAAACTTTCCCCGAGGAAATGATAAAACAGTATTTAATTTAAAACAACCTGTTCCTATCATTTCAAACGTTTTCAGAAGTGACATATTTTAGTGTGAGAGTTTTTCAGATTTTTTTATGGCGCTTTATTTTCTCTGTTTGAAAGCCGTATCTCTATTTCTTCGGGCACTTTATAAGATTAATAAACTTGTTTGATGAATTTAAAGAAAATGTTGGGAATGAGAAAACGTTTTACAGTGGGATCAATTGGTTTAAAATAAAGGTCAGAAAGTACATGGGAAAAGCAAGATATAACTTTCAGTCAAATGACCACGTTTATAGAGCTTAAAAACAATCAACTAGAAAATTTAGAAAAAATTTAAAAATTAAAAAAATATTTTAATTTAAACTTTAAATAAAAACGAAAACAAATTTTATTTAAAAACTATAAAATTTAGATAAATAAAATAAAATTTAAACAATGTTTAAGTAGCGCGCAATTGCAGCTGCAAACAAAAACAATGGAAATCAATATCATACAAAGAAGGTCAAAATCCAAAGATAAATTCAGAGGTAATCGAAAGAAAAACAAGGAATCCATTCTAGTCCATTTTTTCAAGGGCTAAGGACTTTATTCGAAATGGATTCAAAATAATAACTGTTAAATTTTTCTGTAAGAAGCTTTCATTATGCCAAATATAGCTTCTCTTAGCCCGAAATTTCCCAAACAAAAGACAAAGGAGATCTGTAGATCAAAAAGCATTATTTCAAGAGAAAGAGGAAAAACAAAACACAAAAACGTTAATAAGATTGATTTAAAAATATATTCCATCTGGCACGATTATAGATAATGTTTCAAAGACATTAGATGAAGATAATACAAAAGTGTTTGAAAAGAAGGAAATTTTGGAAAAAATCCAGATATTCTCAAAACTGAATTTATTTACGAGAAATTATTAGAGTAATTGAGTAATTAGATTTTATTTAAAAGTAATCGAAAAAATAAACATTTTACTTGTCTTTATCTTGCGTTTAACGAATTGTCAAGATTTCGATCAAATTTTTATGGCTTTACCCTATGAGCCCTATCCCGCCTCAAAACGCTCATTCGACAGAAACCGGACTCAGGCGGTTTCGGGAGCCCGGGTGAATTTTTTAGGGAAAATGTAGTTCCTTTCTTTGTTGACAATTGATCGGGCAATCATAGGTGTGGACCTCTTGGAATTTCTGTAAAGAACACATGACAATCCCACTCTGTTTTTGTAAGCGAAAATTCACTCCAGGTTTTGAAGCAATGGAATTCTCACTCTAGCCGGGTTCAGAGAATTAATTTGTTTTTCTACTGAACACTGATATATGGTTACATAATACATTAAAACTGATCTTTTTGTTTCGCTTCGATTGCCGAATTTAAGATATTTATCGTTAAAGAAGGTTAAATTATTTCAGTTAATGGACAAATTCAGGCCACAGGGAGGTATAACCTTGACTTTGTAAGTCTTAACCTAGACAGAAAATTTGTCCATATTAGAACTCCGATAGCGGGTTGCTCTTTGAAAAAGTTCGCCATTTGGGTTCTCTTCCAATTTTTTCCATTTTGATTGTATTTTCTTTTATTTTCTAATTTTTTATGTGTTTCAATTATTTTAATTATTAGAGAATTTTTTGTTGGTTATTTCTATAGTGATTGGTTGGTTAATTGTAGTAAAATTTAGTTGCTGCAATCACTGGATGCAGCTGCGTTGGCCGCGCAGAAAGGTGTATTGTTATCACTATTGTTTACTTCTTCTGTTTCTTATATATATTTTTTTTCTAGTTTTTCTTTTCTAATGTTTTTTCAAATTTCTATTGTTTGTATTTGTATTTTATTAGAATTTGCTGCATATGCGCCATTCTGTAATATACAAAGAGTTTTAATTAATTTTTAATTAATTCTTAATTTTAATATCTTTGTTAAATTTTATTAATTGTAACTGTTAAATTGTCACAGTTTAACGCAAATTGGAAACTATGCCATACACAGACACAACCTACACAACTACTTTTATTGTCATTCGCCTTATAATGCAGTTTCAATGGATTTTTTAGGGGGAATATTAGCTATCATTTGGAAATCTAAATGAAACTCTTAATTTAAAACATTAAGATCAATACTTTAGCTGGAAAACTCCTCTCCAAATTTCCACACCCCCACCAAACGGAACAAGGCCTCCTGCCATCTTTTACTATTTTGCTTTAATCTCTTTTATTGATATATATATATATATATATATATATATTCCGTTTTTGGAGCCCTCCCCTCCTTTCTTAAATTGGAGCCTATGGCAACAACCATACTGGCCGTATACTAGTTAAGACTCTGGGATTAATATTGAAACGAGTAGTAGACTTGTGCAAGGATTTAGTTAAAATATTTAATGCCTTTCAACACATAATATCTTTGCGAAACCGGATTTTCAGGCACGTAATTAATTAAAAATAATTATATGGCATGGCTTGTTTGAACCTGTCTTTCGCTTGATATTAATGAAGATAAATCCTGACATGTCGAAATTTGTTACAATGAAACAGGCCCAAACGTCGCATTGTTCACCATCAATGTTAAATAATAATATTTGGTAAATATGTATTATTTTCCACTTTTAACTGCAATATGTAGTATATTAATATTTAGGAGGCATTGATTCTTAATTGGAAAATGCATTAATGATAAGATGTATCAATGTAATTCTTGTTTATTTGGTAAAATGTTTTTCAAAAAATTAAGAGACCTGCTGTACGTCAATTTAAGCATCTACGCTATCTGATCAAAAGTATCCGGATACTTTCGGATTTTCACATTTTTAAAAATTTCTCCTGAAAGTCTAAACTGACTGCCCTTGAACACTGACCATGTGAAGAATCAACTCTAACTCTCATTTTATAGTGAAGATTCGGTCCTGGTGGTAATTAAGGGACCGTCTACAAATTGATGAACATGAACATTATTTTGGCCCACCTCTCTTCAAAGAAAGCTTATAACGGGATGAAACTTTCCGCAATCGTTATGTTTTATGCGCATAATATTTACATGAATTTTCGTAAAAGCAGGTCAAATATTCGGGAAGATATAAAGGCTTTTTTTTATAAACTCCCAAATTTTTCCGCCTGTTTTTTTGTTTATAACATGCAGAGTGTTCTGTTTTTCAATTCCTACTATTAGTTCACACTCTCCCTATATATATTTATTTATATATCTTGTTCAAATTTTCAATCGTTAATAAAATACTTTTTATTCATCCACTCAAGTTCAAATACTTTTTTTAAACTTTTAGTGGATGATACTTGATGTTAATACAGTTTTTTCAAATATTAATTCATTAATTAAATTGAATTAATTAATTTTATTTATTAGAGCCTCGCAACTTCGCCGCCAAATCGCCAAAATGGTCGCCTAATTTATCGCCAAGTTTGTCGCCAAGATTAGAATCTCAGGGAAACGACTTTATAGCTTTGTAAATACAGTGAAACCTCTCTGAGCGGCCACTCCACCGTTCCGAGAAAAATTGACCGCTCAGAGGGGGTGGCCGCCCTGAAGGGTTTTCGTTACAATTACAAGGTAATTGCTATAATTCATAATATAAACAAGTCTGACACGCATTTCTTATTTAAAATGAAGTTTGAAACTTATCTAAAGAGAAAATAGTACTTTATTTAATAATTTTTTACATTTTTTGAAAAAAGGATACAATTCGTTACTGCTTTAAGTTTTTACCCTTCTCTGAAAAAACCATTTTTCAAGTTCGTTTTTCAGTTTAAAAAGTAAATCTCTAACCGATGCGTTTGTCAAATGGGATGGGCGAACCCACCCGGCGGCCGTTCAGAGGGGTTGGGTGGCCGTTGCTAGGGGTTATTTTAACATTAGGTCTATGGGCCGAAAAATCCGTGCCACGAAAAATTGGCCGTTAAGAGGGGTGGCCGCTATGCAGGGGTGGCCGTTCGAAGAGGTTTCACTGTATATAGAATTAATTAATTTTAGTTTTATATGGGGGAAAAAATTGCTAAAATAAAATTTTTCTTTGTTGACCTAAGTAGGAATTGACTTAAATTTTTTTTTTTTATATTACTTGTATTATACGAAACTTACAGAAAAAATGATAATATGATTATAAAAGCATTGTATAAAAATTTTAAACACATTTTGATTATTAAAGAGAATATGAGTAATTGTAGTAAATAATATTTTACTGCGCATGCGCAAGACATAGCATATTTTTTTCTTTCATAACGTCAAAGCCAGATATGTGGGGCAACTTTTGTAAAAATTCCAGTCAAATATCTATACGAGTTAGAAAGATATCAGCATTGCAGTGAGCAGAATTTCTACTTCGCTCTGAAAGGAACAAAACGACGAGGGGTTTTCAACAAATGGATATTTTTAAACTTAAATTTTCGAATAATTTTTTAGAATTTAATAAAGATCGAACATGCTGAACACCCAGGCATACTTATAAATAAAATTAATAATGTAAATTGCAGTTCGACGATTACTATTTGAAGATTTAAGTTTTAAAAATATCAATTTGTGGAAAACCCCTCATGATTTTGTTACTTTTAGAGGGAAGCAAAAATTGTGCTCACTGCAATGCTGATATCTTTCTAACTCTTATAGATATTTGATTGGATTTTTTACATAAGTTTCCCTACATATCTGGCTTTGAACTTACGAAAGAAACATTACCCTATGCCTAACGCATGCGCAGTAAAATATTATTTACTGCAACTACCCATATTTTCTTTCACATTCACAAATTTTGTTTACAAATTTTTACTCAATGCTTCTCTAACATATTGTCACTTTATCTGTAAGTTTTGAACAATATAATGGAAAACTCTGAATGTTATAAGCAAAAGACATTCGGAAAAATTTCTGATTTTTTAAAGAAAACCTTTATATCTTATCGAATATTTGTGTTGTGTTTACGAAAATTCATGTAAATATTATGCACATCAAACATAACCATTTCTGAAAGTTTCATCTCGTTATCCGCTTTCTTTGAAGCGGGATGGGCCAAAATAATTTTTGTCTTCATCAATTTGTAGACGGTCCCCTAATTGCTCTCAGGACCGAATCTTCACTGTAAAATGTGAGCTAGAAAGTAATCTTTGCATGCTCGAAGTTCAAGGGCAGTTAGTTTAGCCTTTTAGCAGAAATTATAAAAAATGTGAAAATCCGAAAGTATAAAGATACTAATGATCATATAGTGTACATGATCGAAATACAGAAATGCATTTTCCAATTTTCCAGTGGTGTACATATCTAGTTAACCCGTCTCTAAAACAATTACTGTATTCAGAAAGTATCCGGATACTTTTGATCAGATTGTGTTCATGGAAGAAATACAGAAATGCATTTTCCAATTTTCCATTGGTGTACATATCTAGTTAACCCCTCTCTAAAACAATTACTGTATTCAGAAAGTATCCGGATACTTTTGATCAGATAGTGTTCATGGACGAAATGCAGAAAAGCATTTTCCAATTTTCCAGTGGTGTACATATGTAGTTAACCCGTCTGTGAAACAATTACTGTATTAATATTTGCATTTTCTTAGGTAATAATAGTTTCTTAGGGTTATAAAAGTTTAAACGTCGCCTTAAATGAATGTTATATACAGTGGCGCCCCCTGAAATTATTTTTTAAACTAGTATTTTTCGTTTTTAATTTTATTTGCCTACTTTTCCCACTCTCAGAGTTCAATCACTTACGAAAATGCAGAAACAGTGATAAAAAATTTGAAGAAAGGCATAAAATGAATCGAAACGAAGAGAGACGCAGGTCTGGGCTTCAAAATACTCTGCCCCTCCGAACTCCATTCACAGCGCAGAATCTCCGGAGGGGAAAAACAAACCTTTCTGCCTTTAACTTAGACGGGTCATGGGCTGCAAGACCAAGCAGCTCTGGCTGGCACGGAGCCAACTGAACGAGAAAGAGAGGCTTTTTAATTTCTTTTTTATCTCATGGCAATCTCATTTGCTCTTTATGTGTTTTAATTTCGGTTTGTGTTGCGCCGACAGAAACACATCTGGTTGATTGATTATTTGCTTTCTCTCATAGAAGGCTAGATTTCTTCTGAAGAAGATATTCCTTTTGGTAGAGTGTTAGCGAGTGAAGTGGGCGAGAAGAGAAGTGTGTATGTGGAGCTATGGTTATTTTTTTTGTCAGCAGAATCGTCACATCAACATTCACATAACTTTCTGCTAGTAAAACTGTTAGGAAATTCTGCATTTTAAGCTACGAAGCTTGCGTCTTTTCTAAATTGTCTCTCGTACCTTTACTCTAAGATTCGAAGCATTCTTTCTTTAAGATTTTACGTCATTTCTTTGAGCTAGTCACTTCACTTGACATCCATATTAGCAGCTATTTAATCGGAATCGTATGACGTTGTCTATTAGATTCTCGCAGCTGATATGTAGATATGATTATTAGCAGAGTATATATACTTGTCTCTCCTATGTCATTTAAAAAGGGAGGTACGGTCTGCAGGTCCTCTAAGCATTCTCTCCTCTGAGAGACTTCAGTGCCATGTAAGCTGTTGCTGTACCTATAAGATGTAGGACAAGTATCAACCCTGTACAATGGAAGTGTAGTGATCTGTAAATATGTTCTTAAATGTGGTCGTCCAAATAAATGTCTCTTTTAACTTATATGATTCGTCATTTCTGAAACGATAAGAAATGCTCTATCTCATAGAAATTCCACTGCTATAAGCCAGGACGCTTTTAGCTTATTATCCAGCAGCTCTTCATAACTAGTGTTACTCAAGCTGCCTGTCTCTACTTTACAAGTGATATTGGCAAACTCGTTTCCTGTGCCTAACAAAAACTAGTAGTAAATGTCATATGCTGGTTTTTTAATTTGTTTGAGAAGCAAGAAATGTCCTTCCTGGCTTTGGAATTAAAAAAATTGGCCTACTGAAATTTAAAGTAGCTTTTTAAAATTGTATTCTCTTGATAAATATTATCTTGCAGCCCTATTAGTTTCTGAGCTCACGAGCTGCCACTGGTTATGTACTTTTACCAGGCAAATATTTCACTGACTTACATCTTCAAAAGAAGTCAGCTCCAGACGCCACCAAATACTATCACAGAAACGACTCAAAACTGAACTGGCACTCCATATCCCCGAATGTGTCCTCCGCTAAAATGATTTAGGCTCGTTCCTAGAAGAAGCACTGGAAATCCCCGGTTATTTTTGCTTGTCCCCGGAATTTGTTATTTTGTGTCTATTTGAGACGGGCTGTCGGAACGCTTCAAACTCCTCTGCTATCTCGCTCCGGCAGATCCTTTATTTCTCCTGGAGAACTGTCAGCCATCTTCCGATGCTGCGATACTCCAGAGATGTTTTCCTTCTCAACATAATAAATCTCAACTTGAGAAATCTTTGATTTCTTCTTCTTCTTGTTCCAGCTGGAGTTTTATTGGAGAAGTTCCGATTTTGACAAGAATTTACGCCTGATGCGAATACTTTTTGTTTTCTTTCGTGTGTTTTATGGAAGAAGATTCTGCACTTCTGTTTCTTGTTTGGAACGAACTTCTTCAGTATGCTGATTGCTTCGCTTGAGCAAGTGATATTTTTTGTTCTATCGATCAGAGAACTGTAAATTTGAAAAGGCTTGCTACCTTCGATATTTTTTTATGTGTTTACACAACCGGCTATAGTTTCTACTATGAGCAGAACGTTACTAATTTGACTGGATGTGTTTTTATGTTTAATATAAATACATTCTAATGTTGCACTAATTAATCAAAAGTAAAATATTGGCACTTAAAAAGCAATCACAAATATCTTAATTTTCCAAATTATACAAAATGATGAAAAAAATTAAATTTTTCGCATCCAATAACGAATATGGTGATCTTTTTTTCACATCAAATACGATTGCATGTTCATACCAGATATAGAAAAAGAATCCGCCATATTTTTTCACGGTTTCAAAAAATTCAGGTTTTTTCTTCCTCTTGTAAAATTCGGAAAATTGAGACACGTGTCGCTACTTATTAAACAATTATATAATCTCTTTTACTTTTGAAAGAAATTTTCTACTGCCTTTTTTATAGTTCATTTAATTTTCTTTTAAATTTTATTTTTGGGAATACATCATGATTACCACTAACGTAGTTTTCCTAAGTAAATTTCTTGAAACACAAAAGCAATCCATTTATTGCTGGTAGTGCATTTGTTATTTTGTATTTTAACTTGCCTGCCTATGGTCACAACTGTAAAAAATGCTGAAACTGGTATCTCGGTTTATACAAAACTTTCTTAAAGGATTTCACAAACTTCAAAATAATATTCCGTGTTAACCGCATGCCATTGGCCTTACCCTCATATCAAGGTTTGTTCCCCAAGTAAAACACAACGGAATATAATATTGATAATATATAACATATTATAAACGTAATAACATTACCGAATATACTAATGGCGTCTAGTTATTCGTAAATCATGGTTGATATCAATCAATGGCATGCGATTAATAATGTTATGAACATAGAAAGTCGCTTCCCATGAATGATAGTTTTATAGTTGGAAAGAGACATTTACAGAAGTTTTTACTAGTAATCGGAGGCAGGTAAAACCAATTCCCCAACCTTGGCGACTTTGGCGACAAAATGAATATTCTCGAATTAGCGGAAATCGAGGTCCTATCTCTCATCGGAACTCTCTCGAAATCCGCATGTCTTCAGAGATTTCTATGTGACGTCACGCCCTATCGGAAAGACGATAAATACCCGGAGTTGCAGAGACAAGTGAACGATTTTGAACGTCTTTGGACTGAGAAGGTCTTTGAATGTTTTTGGTAAGCTGATAGACGCAGAGCGATACAGAAAATGCAATTGCTATTGTTATTAGTGATTCGCTGTCTGCTTGTGTTGCTAATTTGTGCCAGTGCAATTCTCTTCGTATTATCTGTGCTTCGTGTTTTCAGAAATATTCGTGAATAAAGAGTCTTTCTCCATTATCCTGTTAGTTGGACAGTTTTCACTGTACGAACACGGGACAATTTTCGTTACAATAAGAAGAACTTGATATTCAGTGAGAAAAACTAATGTTTTATTAACACCGAATATGTTCAGTTCATGAGTAAAAGAGGAGATAAGATCAGGAATCAATTACGTTAATGCGATCACATGGTTTTGTTCCTCACAAATATTTTTTTCTCTTCATGTTCATTGATAAATTCATTTATTTTTCATTTTTTTTATAAAAAATGAAAGAATCTCATTCAAGGTTTTTTTCGTCTTAAAGAAAGTCAAACCAGAGAATACTTCATTACATATATGTTGCTATTTGTTTAATGATGTGTGAATCTAAAATAACTACGACTGATTTTACTACAAAAATAAATTTTCAAAATGTGACCACTCTAAATTCAACCTAAAACTATCGGGAAAGCGGCTCAAAACTCTATCTCTCTGCATTCCCATTCCTTTTCATGTTTTTCTTTTACAAAAGTTGGAAGAATCTCATTCAATGCTTCCTTACCTAAAAGAAAGTCAAGATAGTAAACTCCTGACTAAGCAAGTGCTGCTATAATTATTTAGTGACTTGTTTTGTTGTAGTGAAAATCTAAAATAATTAAGCCTTCTTTTTTGCCAAAAATGAATCTTCAAAATGATACCACTCTAGATTCACCCTAAAACTATCAGGAAAACGGCTCAAAACTCTCTCTGCATTCCCATTCGTTTTGGTGTTTATTTTAGAATAGTTGGAAGAATCTCATTCAATGCTTCCTTGCCTGAAAGTAAGTCAAGATAGTAAACTCCTGACTGAGTAAGCGTTGCTATAATTATTTAGTGAATTGTTTTGTTGTAGTGAAAATCTAAAATAATTAAGCTTTGTTTTCAACCAAAAATAAATCTTCAAAATGGGACCACTCTAGATTCACCCTAAAACTATCAGGAAAACGGATCAAAACTCTCTCTCTCTGCATTCCCTTTCGTTTTTATGCTTATTTCGCAAAAGTTGGAAGAATCTCTTCAATGCTTCCTTACCAAAAAGAAAGTCAAGATGGTAAACTCCAGACTAAGCAAGCGTTGCTGTAATTATTTAGTGACTTGTTTTGTTGTAGTGAAAATCTAAAATAATTAAGCCTTCTTTTTTGCCAGAAATGAATCTTCAAAATGGGACCACTCTAGATTCATCCAAAACTATAAGGGAAACTTTGGTGAAACCTATTGATAAGGGTCTTGGCTTCGTGGTCGGGGGATACCAGGTTCGATACCGATTCCTCTGCAGAGCCTTCGTGTATTGGGTAATTTGCATGATAAATCATAAGTAGGGGGCCAAACGTCCTCCCGCTGATGTGGTGTTGAAGTTTGCTGAGAGTGGTTCCAGCTGAAGTGTCATCCTCGTCATCTGGCCGCTGCTGAAAATTACGAGGTCCGTCCCAAAATCTGTTACTCCAAAAGCGAAGCTAAATATAACTTAACTGACTTAAAAATCAAAATAGAAAGCTCTGTTTTAACGTGGGAGGCCATAATTGTTTGCTGATTTGTTCTGATGTAGTAAAAATCAAAAATAATTAAACCTGCCTTTTAAGGCGACACAGCAGTCTTCTCCCTTAAACTTTCTCGTATACTTCTCCAAAAAGGTTCCGTTTCCCCTTCCACCGAGTGGCTAAAAAAATTCGAACCTACTGTCACCCAGAATCCATTGACTATCAGAAGGTTTCTCATTATAGTGATTGAAAAATATCTAGGTAAAGAATCAAATTCAAAGAGGTGCGTACCGATTTTCCGCTCAAGGACAGACTGACGTAATTCGCTCCATAGCTTTCGCGTGCGCAGAAGATTGCCTCCCGTACGCATGCGCGTACAGATAACGGAATTTTTTTCAAAATTAAATTATACAGACCGACAGACAGTCAACCCTTTGACGGATTTGGCCCAAAATTTTATACAGACCTACATTCATGATGATAAAACTGTGTACCAAATTTTATCCATCTAGCTATTCAAGTTTTTAAGTTATAGTGTTCGCGTGACCTCGGACAGACAGACAAGCAGACTTCCCGTAGACGGATTTTGTCCAAAATTTGAAAGAAACCTACAAATTATGTATGAAGATCACATACCAAATTTCATCCCCGTAGCTCTAATTTTTTTCGAGTTATCTTGTTCACAAACAGACAGACACACAGACATAATTCCAGAATTGTGTTTTTCGGTCTCAAGGAGGTCTAAAACATGGAGATTCTTCAAAATCTCGAGTTCGAATTTTTTGAGATTACAGTACTTTCTGTTTGTGTACTTTGTATACGAGAAAGTAAAAATCATCGGAATATCGAATTTTTTTTTTATTATCTCATATGATACCTTGAATCATTCTACAATTGCCTGTAAAATTCAGAGTTCTATCTGCATTTTTTATTTAGTTTTTCAAAAATTTTTGATTCATGACATGGGAGTTAACAACGTTGCCACGCCCACTTTTAAGATCGTTGCAGTTTCTGAAAAGCTTCAACTTCTTCAAAGTGAAAATAAAATGCAACTTAATAATACAGCAGGATCGTTGGCCACCGGTAAAGACTATAGGAGGGTATATCAAAGAAAAAGAAGGAAAATAATGGAGTACAATTTCGTACAGAAGAAACTAAAACTACCTCATAAACGCAAGGAGAAATTAATTCTTTAGAAAGAAGGAAATAAAGGTGTACAGATTTTTATGCCTGTTGTAAATTTATGTTAGTAGCAGGACTTTGCATGGAATTAGCTCCGACAAAAGTATTTTTTTAAAGAAATTGTT
>BGPR01003395.1:122951-138627 GCA_013235015.1 Araneus ventricosus | reverse complement strand
CCCATTTGATGAGCATTCGTACTCCATTCCTTCCCTCACGTCCGTTCCCATCCACTAGATCCCTTCTACTCAGTCTTTTGGTTCTGTTAACGCCCCAACAGAGTGTATTTAGACAGTATAATCTAAATCTACATATCTATGCTGAGTTTAACTTAAAAGCTCGCAACCAGTCTGTCACAGTTCGACAGAAACATTTTCTTGCCATTGAAGAAATAAAACCAGGCATGTTCAATTACTAACACAGGAAATGGCTGCTAAAGGAACTGAAATGAGATTCGCTACAGAGGATGCTGATACTTATATTCGTAGATCTGGGTTAGAGAAAGCAACTTCTCATCCCAAGGGGAAAGGCGTAGACCTAGTCGTGTTATTGATTGCTTTGGCACCACCAGAGAGTAACATTTATTTTATGAAACTTGGCAAGGGAAAAGTCGAAGCTAAATTATTTTTCACAAGAAAGCTGCAGAAAGAATTTTTTTTGACCAAACCATCCTCCTTCTCCATGCATTCCGTGGCTCCGACATTACACCAGATATTTTTAGAAAAAGCAAAGCACTATAGTTACATTGTTCAAAAATCAACTAAGCCAGATAATAACATTGCTGTCATCTTTTATAACCCCTCATTAAAATCAGATGCTATCTCACAAACCGGTGAGAACATGTTCCTAGTACAAAGCCGTTGCTGATGAACATAATTTGAATAACCGTAGATATGCAGCATTTCTCAAATCATCAACCAAGATCAAAGCTAATCTTTCCTCAATTCTTCCAAACAAAGGAGCGGCGGAGCAGCACACCTTTAGCAATGTGTTTCTGTCTTGGCACCTTTAAAGGTACCTGCACCAAAGGTGCACCTCTAGAAGAAGAGGAAGCATTCGAACTTGATCATATACTAGGAAAAACATTGTGAAATTTAATTACGAGCAAGTGTAAAAATGGGTTATGTATATATACATATAGTATGTTATAGAAAGATATAATATGTTATAGATATATTGTAATAGATAGTCGCTATTTTGAAATATAAAGTTTCTTTCATAAAAATTTTGAACCGCTTATTGTAATTATGTACTTTTTCAAACTGCTATAATATTCTAAATTATTCATCCTAAGAACAATGTGTAGGACTATTTTTGAAGGAAATTTAATTTAGTTTAATTTTATACTTAAGGATTTTTCGCTAGGATCCATAGTTTTCGAGATATTTAAGAAAAACTGAAAAATCCCCCCTTTCAACCCCCCGTAACCCCTGAGCACACTCCATCAGCGGGGACTTTTAGTACGTCGTTTAGGGCACTCTTCCCAACAACTGTGCTGAATTCCAAATTTCAAAACTACAAACTTTTTTTTAAATTTACAATCGTTGACTGGACTGTGAGTAGAAGGGAACTTGTGAAGGGGAACGGATGTGAGGGGAGGAAGGGAGCATAATTGTTCATCAAATGGGCTTGTTACCCCCCCCGCTCCAACACATGCAATATTACCCTTTTATAATTATAATATAGGCATGAGGTTATTATGAGGGTTGTTGATTCAGCACTTTTAATCGATTTTACCATTACAATAAGGCATTTTAGAAATATTAACTTTTAAATCCCCATGTATCTTCTAAACTATTGATGCTACAAAAACAACGTAGACTTCTTTTGTAGGAAATTTCATTTAGTTTAATTTTGTACTTGAGTGTTTTTGATAGAACCCGTAGTTTTCGAGATGTTAAAAAAAAATTGGAAACTCCCCCTTTAAACCCACCCTGTACCCCCGCGCACCCCCCACAGGAGGGGACTTTTAGTATGTCGTTTCGGACACTACCCCCAACAACTGTGACAAATTTCAAAACTACACCATTTTTTTTTCTATTCGTCGATTTTTGGCCTTCGTTGACTGGACTATAATGTGTACGTGCGTGCGTGTGTCTGTGTGTGTGAGTTAGCGCTCTACAGGGCAGACCGCTGGACCTAGAGCTACGAAATTTGGTATAAGCATACGTTAAGAGAGTGGGAATGTGCACCTCGGAGCCTTTTAAAATTTTTTTTAGAATTTTAATCAATTAAAAATTAAACGAAATTTCTTCCTTGATACGTTCTCAAAATATTATAGCACAAAAAGGATTTTCACACTACCTGAAAATTCAAAAATGTATCTTTTCAACGATATCAATTAAGTTGCGGTACGGTTTTTTTCTCTAATTTTAATAAATTAAAAAAAATATTTTTAGGCATAATTTACAAGAATACTTTTCATTGTTGTAATGAAATTCAAACCGTTTTCATTGTTTAAACAAATATTTATTTGCTTGTTTAACTTCCATTGTTGAAAGCTAAGGTAAATATCCTAATGGATTTTAGTTCCCTTTTTCACTTCGTCAATTTTTCTGTGAAATCTGTAATCGAAGTCTTCTAACAAGGAGAGGTCACGACTTGGGAAATTAGTAGCATATCATTAGGATGTTCACCCATTAATCTAAAAAAGTGCAATGGCCAACCAATTCGGAAGAAATGGTTCTCAAACTTTGGGCACAACTTATATACCAGTAACTTTGCACAAGCAGTCAGTGCTTAGATAGCTTAGATGTCAGTGTGTTCGCCTACTATTCGTTAAGTCCGCAGTTCGGCCCTGGATGCATTTTTTCTTTCAAAATTATTCCAAATTAAATTAAAAATTAAAAAATATTTTAAATTAAAACTTTATTTTTATGCAGAAGATAACTTTATTTATATGATACTTTAATTACAGATAAAATAATAAAATATAAACAGTAAAATAATTATAAATACATCTTTAATGGTGATAAATATTAACTATAATGACTCACATCATAAAACATTTTTGTTTAGGCATTATCCTTCATAAAGTTTAGAAGTTTCTTCTACATTTATTAATAAATTTTCATTTTATCTTTCATTTTGTACTAGTAACTGTATATTTCTACATTAAATTATGTACAAAAACCAGAATAATAATTATAAAAACATTGGAAACAAAAAATATTTTGACACTTTGCACAATTGATAAATGACTATTGTTCACAAGCCCAACGGTCCTTTAGATCTGTAGGAATACAAACTTCGTTCACATTAAAAATGATCTCTCTTTCATTAGAAAGATTGACAGTTTTTAAAATGATTTTCAAATTATTACAAATTAAGTGAAAAACTTTTACATATTTTTTAATAAATAAAATTACTATTTATTCATATGATACTTGAAATATTGGTAAGTTTACTTTACAAGTACAAAAATAATGATAAATATAACTTTAAAGGTAATAAATCATAACTGCAATTACCCACATTTTAAAAGATATTTTTTAGGCTTCATCATTCATAAATTTTATAAATTCATTCTACGGATTTCATACGATAATGAGTAAAGACATTTGCCCACTGGTCCCTTTTCAATTATTGAAATTTCAGACTATCTGCCTACGCATTTAATAGATTAACAGCTTCTCTTTGCTATTTTTATTCCATCATTAAAATATTGGACCATCTGCATTCGGCATATGTATTCAATATATAACATCGGCTGTCTACTGTTTCAAGATAAAATAAGAACGAAGAATTTGTGAATATAAAAACCCCATTAATTTAAAACTTTCAATGAACTTAGAATGATAATTTTAATTATAGTTAATACATACCACCATTAAAGATTTAGAATTATTTTGCTGTTTATATATTATTTTTATTATTATTTTATATGTAATTTAAGAATCGTATAAATCAAGTTATTTTCTGCATAAAAATATTTAAAGTTTTAATTTCAAATATTTTTAAATTTTTAATTTAATTTGGAATAACTTTGAAAAAATATAAATAAAAAACCGCAGCCAGGACCGGACTACAGACCTAGCGAATAGTAGGCGAGAGCACTGACACCTAAGCTATCTGAGCACTGACTGCTTGTGCAGAATTACTAGTATATAAGTTGTACCCAAAGTTTGAGGGCCATTCCCTCCGAATTGGCTGACCATTGCACTTTTTTAGATGAATGAGTGAACACCCTAATGGTATGCTACTAATATGCCAAGTTTCATCCCGAATTGAATTTCCCAAGTCGTGCCCTCTCCTTGTAAGTAAATAAGTACGTCTTTCGTATGTTTATTAGAAAATATATAAGAGTAAGCTGAATGACTACAATTGCTTTGTTTTAAGTCTTATTATGTGCATGTTTCAATCCAGCTAATACAAAGCTGGGCGTAAAATGCGCCGCGTTATTTTAATGTGGAAATCGAAATCCTATTTTCCATTTGAATTGAACATTTTCAGTTAATTAAGTTAATATTTAAATTCAAGTATATGTTAGCTATACAGCGTTTTCATTTGTTTAAAAAAACCCTAACATTTTATACACGACTGTTTTTTACGATTTTTCTACTTTCTTATTGCATAAAGAACTCTTATTTTTTTTCTCCTGGTCGATGATAAAAAGAAAATCAAATGTGGACAGTCTTCAACTGCAACAGAAACAACGAACAGACCAGGTGGCACGGCTATACTAAAAGGACACAGATTAAATGTCTATCACAGTGTGAAGTGCGAAATTACTTTGTTAAAGGAATCATGAGTATCAAATTATGCAAATGAGATTCAATTGAAATTATATTCCCGGCGAAAAAGATGGTCTCCGAAGACGGCTAGTAAATAAATAAATATCATATGCAATTCCGAATTTTATACTAAACAGACTGTTCTAACAATGTTAAGCTTAAGAATCTTGTTCATTGTTACAAAAATCAAAGCATCATTGATTAAAATTAAACCCTGCAAATTAAAATTTACTTAGAAATGTTTTATTTGCAGAAAATCAAACTTCTCGTTTGAAGGCCAATACAGATAAAAAATTAATTTTGAGACATGCCCCCATAAATCAAAATATTAAATATAAATATTAAAATAGCCTATAATATAAAGCAGAAAACACGTGCGTCTGTCACAAGAACTCCTCCTAAAGGTGAAAGAAAGCAAAGGTAAAATTTGCACTTGCCGTTCTTACGCCCATTTCTAGGTAAATTGTGCTATTTTCAACTTTCAAAATTAATTCATTCTTAACATATTTAATTAAATAACAAAAATTAAGCCAAACTTCTGCGTTTTGCCGAGTTCTTCGCCAATAACTTCTGAAATAATTATCGCATGAAAATTATTTATATACCATCTTAAAGAACAAACAATTACTTTTTTAATGACATATCAACTGAATTGACCTATAGTTTCTTTCCCCTTAATTTTAATGAGTGTTTAAAACTTCATTTTAAACACAATTTGGAATAATGCTTTCAATTGTTGTAATTAAATTCAAACCAATTTTATTCTTTCACCAAATACTTCACTAATGTGTTTTTGCCACTGTTAAAGTTATGATAAAAATGTTGCTTTCTTTGGACATTAAATCTAAGGAGAATTTTTACTCCCGTTTTCATTTCATAGCATTCACACCGTTAAATACGCACTCACTGAAATCTAATAACGTTAGTTTAATTACTTTATGTAATGTTTCATTTAATTTTCACAGATTTTTAAAGATTCTAATCAAGGGCAGATCTAGGAATCCGTTAAGGGGCTTCTGTGGAAAAAAATTTCCGTGTTTTTAAATATTAAAAAATAAGAATTACTTAATTAAATTAATTATTAATCTCAAATAAATTTTAATTGATTAAATTTTAATTAATTAAATTTAATTCATTAAATATATACAAAGGTAGATCTAGGAATCCGTGAAGGATACTGTGGAAAAACTATTTTTCGTATTTTTAACTTTAAAAAAATGCTATTATAGTGAGCGAAAATTGTTTCATTCTATTGTTTTACTAAAAAAGTTATGTACGCTTCACAAGATTGTGAATTAGTCATGGACACCTCCTTGAATTTTTCTTGCAAAACAGGTCAACCTAACCACATTTTCCCATTTTGCTGGCTATATTTTGAATTCTGACTTCAAATTAAACTCTCAACTTATAAAAAATCTGTTATATTTCAAAGTTGTATGAATATCATTGTCATTATGAATTGCATTCGTTGTTGGTATAAAGCCTTCCAGATGTAAAATCCCATAAAAATCTGGGTTAAACCTTGACTCACGTTCGGAAATAAAATAATCAACTATATGTATAAATATTACTCTTCTTACAATGTGTGTCAAAAGTTTAAGCACAACAATAATTGTAGAATAAAATTTTAAATATTCGCTTTATTTCAATACTTCGTTTATATGTATATGAGAAGCCAATTTTAAAATCATAGAAAGACTTACTCTCTTTAAAGTTTTATTTTTAATTATAGGTTTTAAGGATAGGACGTAAATTATGGCGTCAAATGTTTAAGCACAAAATCACTTTTATGCAAATTAACGAAATCACAAATCACACAAGTATTTGCTCACGCATTTAGGTGTATAAGAAGAACTTGACTGTTGGTTTGGTGTTGGTTCAAAAAGCATAGGTCTAAAGAATTTTCGTATGAGGAAATATCAAAAACCTGGTGTATGAGAGCAAAGCAGAAGTCCGTTTCTGAAATTGCAGCTACATTAGGAAGGTCGAAACGTGTAATTTATCAAATCTTGGTAAAGACTTCAAACGAAAATCTCTTTCTGGGAGGCCACGGGCAATTAGCTCCCGCGACGACCTGTGCATCAGAATCTTTCAACTGGGAATTATTCTTTTTTTCGAATTATTCCGAGAAAAATTATCCTTCTCCAAATATCATTGGAGGACAAATATCGAATAAAACTATTCATAGAAGAATTTTAGAATCGGGGCATATGGAAAACCGTAAGATGACTTGATTACCTTGCTTGAAACCACACCATAAATAAATTTGAATATAGTGGGCCAAACAGCACGTCATTTGGTTGATATGTAGCTTAATGTTATATTCAGCGAAGAAAAAAATTTAATTTGGGTGGCCTTGCTGATTTTGTATGCTATTAGCATGATCTTCAAAAAGAACCAAGGAGCATGTTTAGTAGACAGCATGGGGGTGGATCTCTTATGTAAAAGGGAGGAATTTGTTTCAATGGTCAGACATCCTTAGCCTTCCTCAGAGTTGGCGAAAGTCTGCAAACTACCAAGAGACACTTACCGATCCTTTGTTTCCTTTTGGTGAAATTTTTAGAGGAATTGATTGAACTTTTCAACATTGCAACTCTTCGAATTATGCCTCCAAATCAACGTCACAGTGGCTTATATCCAACATGGTGTCGTTTCTGAACTGGTCAGCTTTTCTGATTTGAGGCCCATAGAAAACGTCGAGGGGTATCTTCACACACGTTCATTTTTGAAAATCGTAAGCAGTATTCTTCATTGGAAGAATTGAAGTCGTAGAAGCCATTGCAGATATCTGGTTTGAACTAAAGCCAGAACTAATACAGAACTTGGTGTTATTGAAGGAAAACTATGTACTACACCAAATTCAATATAAAGGAGCAATAATCAAGGATTAACATTTTATTTTTATGGACAGTAAAAAATATCTTCTCTGCTTAAACTTTTGACACACCTATTTTAGTATTTTTGCTGAATTTGATTGTTGAACATAAAGTTTAAAACACGATTATATCAAAAACAATTTCAATTTTTACATATATGAACACGGATTTAAAATAGGGTAAATATTTGAAGCTTTATTTTAAAATTATTGTTGTGCTTAAATTTTTGATGCGCATTGTAAATGTTCTTCAGCATTGCTCGAAGGAACATTTTCTCTAGTTGTTTCCTTGCCACATGGTTCCAGGAACCTTGATGTCGCTGTTAACAAAGTCAAATACACGTGTGTCCAAAAGTTAAGCATAATTCGTAAAATGCAAAAAATTTGGAGTAAATATAGGTAAAAAATCAGTTGCGGAAAAGTGCGAGACGAACAATCGCAGGAACTCATGTTTTACAATGAAGTTCTGTCAAGAGAGCTTGCAGGGGAAGAACCAGGAAGTGATGAAGATGAAAATGAATTGGGCTTATGCTGTTGCACAGAAAGCTGATAATGATTTGTAACTTTCATAAATGGTTTTGATTGCCGGGATCAACTTAGGTAAATTTTAATAAAAATATCACTTATATCCGGGGAAATTACTTATATTCCCTGGTTTTTTCCGCAAGTCCTTTCTATTTGGAGTTTTCAAACATATTATGCAAAACTTAAAGAATGGGCGACAATATATTAGCGGAGCATTATATTAAAAGTAAATACTTTCCAAAAATTCAAGAAAATTTAAGCGAGTATTTGTAGTAAATAATTTTAACTGTATATGTGCAAAACACAGTATAATTTACTTTCATAATTTCGAAGCCAGATATGTAAGGCAGCTTATTTAAAATTTCCTGCTGAATATCGCTGCGATTCAGAAAGATATCGGCAATGCAGCGAACTGAATTTCAGTTGTCTCCTAAGAGAAAACAAATGATAAGGGTTTTTCCATCTATATATATATAATTCTCTTACGTGGCTACAAAAAAGGGTCGAATTTCTTAATCGCTGTTTGGCAACAGCTCGCAAGTTTGATTTGTTTACATCCGCGGAAAGTCCGAAGTCGCTTCGTGTGATCACGTTTATTGAACACTTTTTTTTAGTATTTGGAAATTTGTAAAAATAATGAATTTAAGTCGTGCTGTTGGATATATTATCCGAAATGAACAAAGGCGTACTGAACGGAGCCAGGAAACAGTTCAGGAATCCACTGTAAGGCGAAGTATTCGAAACGAAGCCGATAATCGCCGTCGCCCAAAACGTGTGTATTCGAAACGATGTTGAGGAGCATAGTTGTGGAACTATGTCCGAACAGTGCGATTTTTGTGGGGCTGTTTATTGGAAGGAAGAGAAAAATACTGCCCATAAGTATACAAAATGTTGCCATGATGGAAAGGTTCAGCTACCGGCATTTCCTCTAACTGAAAATTCACCTGATGCTAAAAATTATCGACAGCGAATTCGGGAATGCAATTCTACCTTAGCATTCGCTTCGATGGGAGCACAAATTAAACCACCACGTGGAACTGGGCCATACTGTTACCGTTTACATGGTCAAGTGTACCACAGAGTTTCCCCCCTGTATGCAAGTGACCAACATAAAGAAAGTTACGGACAGCTTCATATATTTGACTCCAGTGAGGCAACAGAGAAACGCTTGAGTAACAATCAAAATTGCTCGCAACATGTATTTGAAAAACTTGATTTTATATTAAGGGAAATCAATCCCTTTGCTCAGTCTTATCTTCAAATGCACCGATTGGTACAAGAGCACCCAACTATATCAGTGAAAATGGTATTTTTGGAAGATAAAAATTTGGATATGCGGCGAAATAATGCTCCTACTTTATGCACTGAAGTAGCAGCTATATTTGTAGGTGATAATGGAGAGTCCTCAGCCAACCGAGACATTTGTGTGTACCCAGTTGGGGATACATGCCAAAGCATTTCACCTTTAAATCAATGCTGTGATCCAATGACCTATCCTTTGCTATTTCCAAGGGGCGAGTGTAGTTGGAACACTGGAATGGAACATGTAGAAGAAAGGAGAACAGCAAAACGCACCCGTGTCACTCAACTACAATATTATGCATACAGACTTTCCCAGCGAAATGGTTTCAGTATTTTGCACAATAGTGGTAAGCTTTTTCAGCAATATATTGTTGATGCATATGTTAAAACCGAAGGCTCACGTTTACATTTTTTGCGACAAAATCAAAAAGATTTGCGAATTGAACTTTATCGGTGGCTTTTAGATGCTTTAGAGTGTCGAGCACATAATGAAAATATATGCACTGGAAAACTTATAATACTGCCATCTTCTTTCCAAGGGAGCCCAGTCATATGCAACAGAATTACCAAGATGCAATGGCTATGGTACGCAAGTTTGGTAAGTCTCTTTCTGACGTTTACTTGCAACCCATCTTGGTCTGAAATTTTAAATAGCATGGAGGGAGTACAACGTCCTGAAGACCGACCTGATATTATTGTACGTGTATTTAATATGAAATTAAAAGAACTTTTAGAAGATATTTGCAAGCATGGAATATTTGGAACTGTTTTGGCCTATATTTATGTTATTGAGTTCCAAAAGCGAGGTTTGCCTCATGCCCACATTCTTCTAACATTAGATTCAGAAAGCAAAATTCGCACTAAAGATGACATTGACAAGTTTGTGAGTGCAGAACTTCCAGATCCTTGCGCTGATCTTAGGTTCTTCCAAATTGTGACAAAATGCATGGTACATGGCCCATGTGGAACTATAAATATAAATTCTCCATGCATGAGAGATGGACAGTGCTGCAAAAGTTTTCCGAAACAATTCAAGGATGATACAGAGGAAAATGTTAATGGATACACTTTTTATCGCAGAAGAGCCACTGAACCTGTCCAAGTAGGGAAATATTCCATCGATAACAGATGGGTTGTCCCATATAATCCTTTGTTGCTTAAAAAATTTAATGCGCATATTAATGTTGAAGTTTGTGCCTCAGTTAAAAGTGTCAAATACTTATATAAATATGCATACAAAGGACATGATGCAGCCTCGGTCAAAATACAAAAAGAAGGTGCTCTGGATCATGATGAAATTTTAAGTTTTGTTGAAGGTAGGTATGTTAGTGCACCTGAAGCCATGTGACGTTTAAATGAATTTAATTTGTCGCATAAATCCCACACGGTAGTGCGATTAGCTGTGCATTTACCACAGCAACAGCCAATTGTGTAACAAGACGGTCAAGAAGCCCAAGCAATTGAACGAGCTGCTTTAAGAAAAACAACACTAACATCATGGTTTGAACTAAACAAAAATGATCCTTCAGCTCACAACATTTCTTACTCAGATATTCCACAATATTATGTATTTGATAAGAGTACCACAAATTGGAAGAAGCGACAACGTGGTGGACAAAATGTTATTGGGAGACTGCCAGTAGTTAGGATACTGAGGGACTCATTCCCCGAATCCCTTTGATTCCATCTCAAACTAACATGCTTTTCAAATTTAAACGTATGTAATTTCCCATTCGTTTAGCCTTTTCCATGACAATTAATAAGTCGAAAGGCCAAATTTTTGAAAAGATATGTTTGGTGCTCAATGAGCCGATTTTTAGTCATGGACAATCTATGTTGGCTTATCAAGAGCACGATCTTTTGAATCTGTTTCTGTGGTAGCTCCAAAATGTGAAATATTTAACTGTGTTTATGAGGAAGTTTTCTGTGATTGATTGTCAAGTGTATTTTTTGCATTACATTTTTAATTTGTTTCAATGTTGTATATTATTTTATATCTGAGTGGATTGAATATACCTGCTTTGATACAATTTTTTTTGTAGAGCACAATCTTCAATGCTGTATATTATTTTATATATGAATGTATTGAATATGTATATACCTACTTTCATACAATTTATGTTTTTGTAGAGCACCATCTTTTGAATCTGTTTCTATGGTAGCTCCAAAATGTGAAATATTTTAACTGTGATTAGTGGGAAGTTTTCTGTGGTTGATTGTCAAGTGTATTTTTTTTTTTTTTGCTTTACATTTTTAATTTGTTTCACAGTTGTATATTATTTTATATATAGAAATTTATTGAATATGTATATACCTGCTTTCGTACAGCACAATCTTTTGAATCTGTTTCTGTGATAGCTCCAAAATGTGAAATATTTAATTGTGTTTATGGGGGAGGTTCCTGATGCTTTCACTATATAAAAAACGGCCCTTTTGAGGGCCAAAAAATTTTATTCCTTCTTTATGAAGGTGAAAGCATTAAAAGGTAATCAGCTTTACTTTGTAAGTTTTATTTGAAGAAAAATATCTTTTTTGAGGCGAAAAAATTTTATTCTGTGCTGATTTAAGTTAAAGAATCAGAAGCAAAATAAAGCTGATTCATATATATATATATATGTGAAGATTTTAGAATAACTTCTAGGACACACAGTGTCTTCATTATAGCGAGCGAAGCGAACAGGGTTTGCGTAGCAAACCTGTAAGGATTGCAACGCAATCCTTCGGGGGGTTGGCGAGCTTTAGCGAGCAGGGGGAAGTTTGAATCTTCGTATGGGTATTTAACATATTTCTAACCCATATACAATCCGATTTAACTATTAGAAGATTCAAATTTAAAAAGTATCAAGTTATTTTCTTAATAGTAATTTTCTCTTCCCCACTAAAAACTACCTCAGCAATCGTCGTTTTAATGCGATCGCCATACAGTTACGTATCAGTATGCCTTACTTGCATATAGGGGAAATCAGTGAGTGCCCTCGAAAGCCCTGCAACAAACCTCTTGCCTCTTAAATTATCGTTAGCCAATCAGACGAAAGAACGGGGAAAAAACAGTTAATTTGTCCACCATTCTAGGAAGGGAAGGGGGCCTCCCCCCCTTATTCCATCAATACGCACTTGTGTCTGACATGTTACTATAATACAATTACTTTTCTGGAAAAAATGAGGAAAGTTTTAAAAAAATCAATACATAGCATTCTGGACAGTCTATGAGTAAGATCCGAAGGAGGGCTTGAGCCCCCAAAGCACCCCTGTATCCGCCCTCGATCCTAATGAGTGGGTAAAACCGTTCGAAGTTACTGAGTACCGTTCCTACTAAAGAAGAGCACCTAACAAGAAGGGACACTATGCGGTGTTTTTCCGGTCAGGCACACAAACGCCAAGAAGAAGAGAACGGCACGTCAGGTCATGGCAATAAAAAATCCATGAGATGGAGGAATTTCTATTGTCGCCGTAGCAATGATGGTGAGGGGAGAACGCAATCCCAAAGGTCGCTACACTCATGACAGGCAGTGCAAAGTGACAAAGTACGAAAACAATAAACCGAGAAGAGTTTAGCCAAATAGATACGGGACAGACATGGGGGGGCGCGCCGGCCAAAATCAATGAAAGACGCTGCAGCGAAAAACTGTTTAATAGAAATTTGAAAGTGTTACGCAAGTAGTAGAGCTGAAAATATTTTTATAGAGCAACGCCGGGTATATCAGCCAGCTATTATATAGATAAATAAACATATTTTAAACTATCTTGGGTATGCATATATACTTATCTCTATTAATAATAAAACTGAATGTAAATTTGTGTGCGTGTGTGTTTAGACCGCTCATAATTTGGAACAAACATATTTTAGAAGCTGAGAATATGCAACTCGGAGCGATTTTTTGAGATTTTAATTCATTAAAACTAAACAAAGTGTTTTCACTTTGCATGTTTTAATACTTCCGGAAACCTAATCGCATATAAGGTACAGGGTGACCGAGAATTGTTGGACACATTTCAAAAATTAATTTTAAAAAACTAATGTTTCAACTACGATATTTTATATTAGATGACCCCTTCTCTGCTATCTCTAAACTATAGTAGAGAAGGAGAACATTTAATTAGATAGTTCAGTTTCAGTCACCGGTGAGAGATTTCAATTCACAGTGGCTACCGATCAGCAGAAGCTGATGCGCGTTTTCTGGCTTCTTTTTTAAAATTTTCTTGAATATCTTGAAAACTCTTCAGTTTCCAACTACATGTGAATTAACAAATTAAAGAGCGTAAAATTCCCTATAAACACATACTTTTATTTTTCTTCCGGTTTTAATATTTCTCGCAGTTAATGGCTCTAAGAAAATTTTTGATTTCCAGTAATTTACGACCCCCTGGACCACCAAAATGGCGTGTTACCTATCTGAAAATAAAACTTTTTAAAATACGCTTTCATATTTAAAAAATTCGTAGTTGAAATATCATTAGTTTCTTTTTCTTAATTTTTGAAATGTGTGCAACAATTCTCGGACACATTGTATTTTTACACCGCTTGAAAATCAAAAAATTTAGAATGTTACCAATTTAGTTGTACAATTTTTTCCCTAATTTTAACAAACTTTCAGAACTATTTTTTCATATGCCATGCAACATTATTTTTCATCGTTGTAATAAAATTAAACCTATTTTCATTGCTTCATGAAATCGTTAAATCTTTTTACTTTTTCAATTGTTAAATCTATGACTAGCAAAGTTTGCCATCTGCCCTACATTAACCCTAAAATATATTTTGACTTTCTTGCAGTCGGATGTTATACACTTTTTAGAAATCTCAAAGATCATTGAATGAAGATATTTTTATTTCAGTTGATAAGTTTTGAGTTTGTTTCACTGCAATATTTTTTCGCGCCAAATTCAAATTGATACTTTTTATAATGTGATTGCGGACAGCGACTATTTTATTTTGCCTTCTAATTAAAGATATTTAGATTCATTTTAACTTGGGAGTTATTATAATTTGGGGTTTCTTTTCTTTTAGATATCACAGCCAAGAAATCCTGAAAAAAAAAGAAAAGCTTCTACGTTTCACAAAATATTTGGAAAATTCAGCCTACATCGCTTTTTTAATGACTTTAATATTTTTCTTGAGAGTATTTCTGTAAACTTAGTTTCAATTTCAGGTTATTTCGTTTTGTTTTTCGAAGTAACAAGTTATTCCTTTATGAAATAAAATGACGAAGTAGATATTTTGCAGTTTTTCTAAACTTTCTTTTACCTATTTAATTCGGCTGTTAATATTAAAATGCTTTTGTTTTGAAACCAGGCTTAGAAATAGGAAAACAAATTCAGTATATATTTCAATGTTCATTAAATTTATATTTTCCATCTTCTCAATTAATAAAGGAGAAATTTTAAATGATGATGCATTCCATATCAGAGTTTAATAGACAGGAAGGGCAATATTCAAGGCGAACAAGTTGATCGGCAAAGGCGGCTACTATTCTATTAATTAAGTAAAACTTCAAACAAATAGTCGTGCGATCGTAGCTTTGCATACATTCAGCACAACAAAGTGTTACTGTGCTCTTTGTACTAGCATGATTTAAAACGGTCTAATTGTGCTTCATAAGACAATTCATCTCTACATTCTTGTATATTTTGATTAAAAGTAAATGCTCTGCTGGATCTCTAACTTTTTGTAAAGAATTGCAACTTAGTATACGAGGCTATTCACATTAGTTAATGAGTGACTTACCAGAAGAGTTCTTCGGATATACTAAGTTCAAAGGTTAAGAAATCTTGACAACGCTAAAATTTTATGAAGTAAATACTATCAACCGACTTCTGGATTTAAGTATTGGACACTAAAATAATACTACATTATTCTAAGGAATATAGGATTTTCCCTTAGAATAGCATTTCTTTAGAATCCATTGTCTTTCTAGATGCTGCTTTCTGTCTATCAGACACTACTAAAAATTATAAACATAGGGGCATATTATTGAACATTACAAAAGTTAAATTGTTGCGCATACAGTGTTACGTTTGTTTTGACTTTTGACATTTTTTTTCTTGCTTGTAAAATAGACTAATTAACCGACTGAGCCAAGCGCATTTAGCGGAAAAAGCTTTCTATGGAAAGTTCGTATGATCCGTGATGCGAACAGAAAACGTTTCAGAATCTCCTAACAGCAACACCTATCAATGGAAACATAACCGAAAAGGCAAAGAATACCTTATTTACTCCAGCTTCTTCTCATCGGTCGGTGCATCTGACACACAGAGCAGTGGACCTCAAAGCAAGAGTGTGCAATTACTCTTGCTTTTCTTTAAGGCTTAACGACCTTTAACAACCTCTTTGGGACAAACAGAGTGCACACGATAGCCAACCGGAAACGACTGTACTATCTCGCGATTGGGAGTGCAGATTTTCGTCGTCAGCGAAATTTC